>CM076581.1:829428046-829696395 GCA_034641835.2 Pinus albicaulis | reverse complement strand
GATGTTGGGAAAAATACTGAGAGGGGGGGGGGGGGGGGGTGAATCAGTATTTACAGCATAATCAAAACTTTTTACTTTTTCATTCCTTAAAACCCATATGCTACTTTCCTTCAGTAAACCTGCGTATATACGCGGATCCCCTTTGTGAAACTCGCGTATACACAGAGATCTAGATAAGTAATTAACTCTTCACTTAGATCATTCCATCAGTCATTTATCAGATGTTCAATAAACTGTAAACATGTGCAGTAATAACAGAATAAACCATCACACAAAGCATCACACATGAACACCAGGATTTTTAGGTGGAAACCCAAATCGGGAGAAAACCACCGCTGCAGTTGCTCAGCCTTCAATATTTTATTATAGAGAAAAACATCTTACAACATATGTGCTGGCGCAGACTTGACCAGCACGCAGGCACCCACCTGCGCTCGTTTACCAGCCTCTCCTGGAAGGGAGCTCCAACCCCCTGACTCGTTTACCAGCCTCTCCTGGAAGGGAGCTACGACCCCCCGATCTCGTTTACCAGCCTCACCCGGAAGGGAGCTACAACCCCCTGACTGAAGGCTACAACCCTCAGCACCACCTTGGACCACGTTTCATCAATTTTCACACTGGATCCAACAACTTCAATAGAACACCACTTGCAGGCCACATTTAATCATATTTTCATACTGGACCCTTTCCATACTTTTAAGCACAAACATACATCACCAACAGATACATATCAACACAGATCAGATAGCAGAAACACAGCAGAACAGATCAGATATTTCATACCCCTTGCTTCAGCAAGCCCTAGTTTGCATACGCGCTTTCCTTCTTCCGATGTCGCGTATATACGCGCTTTTCGTCCTCATCAAAACAGAGGCCTCGCGTGTATATTTTAATGCGCATATGCGTTTCTCTCTGTATAGCATCATACCGCGCTTCCTCCGCGGCGAAGTAGCTGATAGATCTCTCAATCATTACGTAGCAAAGATACTTCATCGATCGTATATTCGCTCGTATCTACCCTTTGCTTCGTACGTATGTTCGCCTAGATGCTCGCCTCATCACAACATCTAAGCCTTCCATAATCAGATCTAGCAAATACAAGAGCAATTCAGATCTAGATCCTCTTCTTCATCATTGGTGCATCATACATTCAGATCTACCATTCAAGTGTAACCCTTTCCATTCAGATATCCTTCAAAGAGAAGTATTCATTCAAGCTCAGACATCTTGCACCCACACTCATCATTTGCACAATGAATTTCTTCTCCTTATATAGGTTTATCTTTTTCAATACCATGAGCCCCTTTTTCAATACCATGGGCCAAAGCAATACCATGAGCCCAAAACTACCTGGACGGGGTCAATTAGGCGGATCATTACCCAATACAATGGGTCAATACCATGGTGGTTACCCTTGGTTTTGCACTTTTTTGAGCGCTTTAGCCCATACGCGACTTGGCACGTTCTTTTCCGCGTGCATACGCGACTTCCCCTAGGCCAATCCGCGTATACCAAGAGACATACTCTTTTTCATCATACTTTGAGTACATTCTGAAATCCTTTCTTCATAGCCTTCTGTACACACTGTAGAAACATCATATTTTCTTCATTAGGAACACATTCTTTTAAGCACAACTTCATCAAGTAAGTTTTCATCATCTTCATCAAGTGGGTTGCCTTTCAAGGACAACACTTAGCATCATATTGTCAACAAACATCATATCACATCAGATTTACATCATTTACTAAGTCCATCAAGTCAAGCATAACTTCATTAGGTGAATTTCCATCAAGGACAACACATGTCAACAGTCAGATGTCTTCATCTTCATTCAGTGGGTTGCCATCAAGGACAACATCCTGCATCATATTTCCAACAATATCCCCCTTTGGACTTGATGGCAACCATGATGGTGTTTGGTTACCACAACAGATAGATACATTAAGAATACAATGACACCATGTCATTCTCCCTATTTGCCATGTCACTCTCTCCATTTTTGGCATCATCCAAACACCATGTCACTCTCCCCCTTTGACATCAAGGGCAAAGGGCACATCATTATCTTCATTCAAACACCATGTCACTCTCCCCCTTTGACATCAAGGGCAAATGACAAAACCAACACACTCACCCCCTTTTCTCCTCATGTAGAAGAAGCGTTCTGCAGATCTGATGCATACTGAAGTGAACAAGCTCCCCCTGAGTTCATGCTGAATCTTCAAACATATTTTTCAATGAAGTACATGACTCTATGAACTTCCTATCACCAAAGATTCATACTTACATCAATTATCCATCCAAGTGGATTTACATATGAGACTCAACTACCCAACCAAGTGGGTTTACAAATTTGACTCAGCTACCCAACCAAGTGGGTTTACAGAAATGACTCAGCTACCCAACCAAGTGGGTTTACAAATTTGACAAGTCCTTACATGACTGAATAATACAATTTTACAACATGGGTCTCAACAAGACCTTTCATCAAACTACAAATATAGCTTTTAAGGCCAACACCAGAAAGTCCTCAAGAAAGAGAACATATTTCAGAACCATCATAATGCCAACACTACATTATACTCAGCAAAGCTAATGCTCCCCCTGAATCTGTGCATCCAAGCATCCTTTCCATATGACTAAGGCTCCCCCTTAGTTTGTGCATCCTGAACACTTTCACCAACAAATCATCAAGGCATATTCATCAAAACATTAGAAACAGAATTATGAGAACTGGAACACCACCAGAGATACCAAACAGTATCAGAGATACCAGACAGCACTGCAGCTGTGCTGAAGAATGCTGAACCAACCAAAAAATTGTCAGCAACCAAACATACGCGGTTTTATGTGCAGGAACTCGCGTACATACGCGACTGTGTTTCAGGAAACCCGCGTATCCCAAGCCATCTTCTAAAATTTATGCAGATCTGATTCTCTATGAGGAAAAGACAATGTTCAGCTTCTTTCTGAGATATTTGACTGCTTCCCTGGACTACAGATATAACATAATAGTGTAGTTGTGTCTTCAAGCGTCATCCAATGGTTGTAGCATAAGCCCATTAGTAACCAAGCCTTCAGATCCTTTGCAGCATCAATACATTCTTTCCAAAAGAGATTATCATACCAGAGCAGCATCTTCAGATATGTGTCAAGCAATCATCCATATGGTCCAAAATCACCATGATCTTCAAGATGTAACATGAAGTAACATATGTAGGCAAAAAATCTCAACCATAGTAACAAGCTCTGCATGAACTATTCTTATCTCTGAATCATAAGACTTCCAATTTCATCCAACAGATAAACTTCAGCAAGAAGTAATTACCTCTCATTCAACGTCTCATCATCATAAACCATGTATCAAGCCATCATCATTTGAGCATGAGTATCACAAAAACCAAAGAATAAGTAGTCATATTGCCAACAATGCAATCATTAGTATTCAACCTGCTGCTCCCCCTAAACCAATGCTCTTCCTTAGCTTGCAATCTGAAGCACCTTCAACAGCACGTCATCAACAACAATCTCTGCATGATCTGTCCTCATCTCTGAATTATAAGACTTTCATCTCAACAACGAGTGCTCTTCATCATAAAGCAACCAGGCTTCATCCATAATGTTCAACACAAGAACCCATGTATCATTTCATTATTATGAGTATAACCAGAATAATGCTAACAGTGCAATCATCAGCAGTCAGACTGATGCTCCCCCTGGACCTTTGCTTCAGATCTTCAGCTATCAGATAAATTTTCTTATCATCAATGCATACGTGACTGCGTCTTCTGGAACTCGCGTGTATACGCGACTTTAGTTAATGGAACCTGCGTATGGAAAGTGAAGCATAGAAAATTTCCATCTTCCTTTATTTCTTCCTGAGCTTGTACCTCCTGTACCTGTCCTTTCCACATCAGATGCGCTGTCAGAAGTAAACATAACCAGAATAATCAAATCAACCATGAGAGACATCATGCATTGCTCCCCCTGTGACGATACATTACTAAATCTCATAATGTATCCCACATCATTCCTGCAGTCAATAAGAAAAGTCAGATTCAGAAGCGGATGACTGCAGTAGGGTCATAATTCCCTACGTTTTTGATCGGTCCTTCATCTTGAATTGAGTGTTTTCTTCAAGAAAATCATTGTCTTCTAGAGCATCCACAAAAACATCCTTTTCTTCTCTAGATTGTTTCTTATTCCATCCCTCCATCTTCTTCCAGATTTGTTTTCTATTTGTGTGTTGAAATTTCTCATATCTGTTCGACCTGCATTCCTTTCTTATATGTCCATACTTGTTACAAGAATAACATCTCATGTGTCCAGAAAAATAAGCATAAGAATCATAATGAGTATTTATATTCTTCCTCCTTTTACAATCAGCTGCTTTGTGTCCATACTTGTTACATGAAAAACAATATCCCTTGAAGAAACCAGAGTACCTTTCTATGTAGGAACTGTTTGTTTGAGGCTGAAATGATCTGCTCCTGCAATTTGCTGCAACATGTCCATAATTATGACATTTAAAACATTCTGAATTCCTTTGAGAGTTCATGATTGTTGGTTGAGCTTTTGTCTCTTTCAATACTTCAGGTTTTGCATTGACATCCTCTGAATTTTTGGCACTTCCTTGTGAGCTAGATTCTCCTTTAACAGTTTCATGGAAACCAAGACCATGTTTGATATCAGGAGACCTTTGATTACTCAGAATATTGTCCAAAATGTTAGTACTATCATGAAACCTCAAAAGTTTAACCTTTTCTTCTAATTTACCTTTGAGAATGTTTACCTCAACCTCCAAGGCTTGACATTGTTTTGTCATGCTTTCTTCTTTCCTTCTTCCATCTTCTACTTGATCCTTCAGATTTAGAATCTCTTCTTTCAACCAATTTTCGTTTTCTTCACATGTTTGTTGCAGCTCTTCATTCTTCTTATTTGATTTTTCCAGATCTTCTTTGAGAGAGATGATTTCGGCTTCAAGGCCTTCCTTTTCAAATGGTTGTAGAGGTTCCTCATTCTTCTTACTTGATGCTTCAAGATCTGCTTGCAGAGAGATGATTGCAGCTTCAAGTCCTTCATTCTTCTTGCTTGATTTTTCGAGATCTGCATTTAGATCGTTGATTTCTGCTTCTAGTTCTTTAATTCGATTGGATGCATAAGTATGAAACCTTTGATACTTTTCCACCTGTCCATTCAACATTTCTATTTGTTTTTCCATTTGAGAGATCATCTCTTTGTAGATATTTTCTTGCTTATTAGATGAACTTTGTAGTTCTTCAACTTTAATCTTGAGAGCTTCTTCTAGATCCACAACTTTACTTTCACTATCTTTACTATTGTTTGCACAAAGAAGAGTATTACAAGTGGCCTTCTCCTTTTTCTTCTTTGTCATGAGTGCTTGTAGATCTTCGTCAGAATCTGTTTCATCTTCTTCAATTTTTGCTATACATGATTTCTGAGATATCTCCTTTCCTCGAGTAACCTTCTTCTTTTGCTTCTTAGCCATGAGCACTTTTAGATCTTGGTCAGAATCTTCTTCATCTTCACTGGACACTTCATCATCATCTTCCTTTGCATAATAACTCTTTCTCTTTTCAAATTGTTTCCCTTTACCATGCTTTTCTCTATAAGGACATTTAGCAGCATAATGACCAACTTTTCCACACTCAAAATATTTGAAGGGAAGCTTACCTTTGAATCTTCCAGTACCTAGTTGGAGCTTTCTCACGAAATTCGCTTCTTCTTCATCGGATATATAGCTGGATTCTTTGACAACTTCCCTTTCCTTTCCTTTTGTAGATGCCTTAAAAGCAGCTTCTCTTACTTGAGAAGGACCTCCTTGTCTCATTTCAAAAGCAGTCAGAGTACCATGTAATTGAACAATAGTAAGCGATTGCAGATCTTGCCTTTCTTCAATAGTTGAAACTTTAGAGTCAAATTTTGAAGTCAAAGATCTTAAGACCTTTTCTACCAGAGTAGTATCAGCCATGGTTTCACCCAAATTTCTCATCCGATTTACAAAATCATCTAGACGAAGAAAGAAACTGGCAACACTTTCATCACTGTGCATCTTCAAATTTTCATATTCAATTCTAAGAGTTTGGAGTTTTGCACTTTTTACCTTTGTGTCTCCTTCATAGCTTAGAATGATTTTGTCCCATATGTCTTTTGCCGAATGTAGTTGCATCACTTTAGCAAATTCTGATTCATACATGCTTCCCAATAAGACATTCACTGCTTTGGCATTGATTTCATACTTCTTTCTTTCAGCTGCATCAGTAGGAATACTTGCCGGGTATTGATAACCTTCTTCCACGATTGCCCATACATCTGCACCAAGACTTTGCAGATATGCTTTTGTACGTACCTTCCAGAATATCAGATTGCTTCCATTGAACAGAGGTGGCTTTATAGACATTACTCCTTCTTGACTTCCCATTGCGACGGATCTCCTTTAAGCGATCAAGCTTCTGCACAAGGACCCGCTCTGATACCAATTGTTGGGAAAAATACTGAGAGGGGGGGGGGTGAATCAGTATTTACTGCATAATCAAATCCTTTTACTTTTCATTCCTTAAAAACCCATACGCTACTTTACTTCAGTAAACCAGCGTATATACGCGGATCCCCTTTATGAAACTAGCGTATACACAGAGATTTAGATATGTCATTAAATCTTCACTTAAACCATTCCATCATTTATTCATTAGATATTCAATAAGCAGTAAACAGGTGCAGTAAGAACAGAATAAACCATCACACAAAGCATCACACATGAACACCAGGATTTTTAGGTGGAAACCCAAATCGGGAGAAACCCACCGCTGCAGTTGCTCAGCCTTCAATATTTTATTATAGAGAAAACATCTTACAACATATGTGCTGGCGCAGACTTGACCAGCACGCAGGCACCCACCTACGCTCGTTTACCAGCCTCTCCTGGAAGGGAGCTCCAACCCCCTGACTCGTTTACCACCCTCTCCTGGAAGGGAGCTACGACCCCCCGATCTCGTTTACCAGCCTCACCTGGAAGGGAGCTACAACCCCCTGACTGAAGGCTACAACCTTCAGCACCACCTTGGACCACGTTTCATCAATTTTCACACTGGATCCAACAACTTCAATAGAACAACACTTGCAAGCCACATTTCATCATATTTTCAGACTGGACCCTTTCCATACTTTTAAGCACAAACATATATCACCAACAGATACTTATCAACACAGATCAGATAGCAGAAACACAGCAGAACAGATCAGATATTTCATACCCCTTGCTTCAGCAAACCCTAGTTTGCATACGCGCTTTCCCTTCACTGATGTCGCGTATATACGCGCTTCCGTCCACACAAACCAACGTATACCTCAGTGTATATTTTATTGCGCATACGCGCTTTCTCTTCGCTGAAGCCGCGTATATACGCGCTTCCTCCGCGGCGAAGTAGCGTATAGATCTTCACCATCGTCATAAAGAGTTAAAGATACTATCGAGATCGTATATTCACCAGATTCCACCTTTCCTTCCGCACAAATGTTCGCCTCATCACAACATCTACCCTACTCCATAAATGTATCTAGCAACATAAGCACATTTCGCATCTAAAGATCCCGCTTCATCATTTCTTCATAAGTGCTTCATAGATTCAGATTCATCATCAAACCTTTACCCTTTCCATACGACATACTTCAGAGAGAAGTATTCATTCAAGCTCAGACATCTTGCACCCACACTCATGATTTGCACAATGAAATTCTTCTCCTTATATAGGTTTATCCTTTTTCAATACCATGAGCCCCTTTTTCAATACCACGGACCAAAGCAATACCATGAGCCCAAAACTACCCGGACGGGGTCAATTAGGTGGATCATTACCCAATACAATGGGTCAATACCATGGTGGCTACCCTTGGTTTTGCACTTTTTGAGCGCTTTAGCCCATACGCGACTTGGCAAGTTATTTTCCGCGTGCATACGCGACTTCCCCTAGGCCAATCCGCGTATACCAAGAGACATACTCTTTTTTCATCATTCTTTGAGCACATTCTGAATTCCTTTCTTCATAGCCTTCTGTACACACTGTAGAAACATCATATTTTCTTCATTAGGAACACATTCTCTTAAGAACAACTTCATCAAGTAAGTTGTCATCATCGTCATCAAGTGGGTTGCCTTTCAAGGACAACACTTAGCATCATATTGTCAACAAACATCATTTACTAAGTCCATCAAGTCAAGCATAACTTCATTAGGTGAATTGCCATCAAGGACAACACATGTCAATGATGTCTTCATCTTCATTCAAAGGTTGCCATCAAGGACAACATCCCCGCATCATATTTCCAACAACTTTCTAATACCACTGTAATATTCCCAAATGGGAAAAGCAGAAATATAGTTCATAAAATGAAAGAAGAAGAAAATATTTAACACATGAAACCATGATACCAACATGAAGCCATATTATTAATCATATGTGTAGCAAACAAGTACAAAACAATGAGGCATAAACATTAGAATGTGATTACACAAGCCTCCAATACATAAACACTCTCAAAGTGAGATGTTGCTACTATACAAAATGTCGGAGAGGCTGCTAAAACACAGTCATACTAAGAATAACTACAACTGGAGATCATACAATGATAGAAAAATACTGATATAGGCCACAATAGATACTATACATACATATCTAGGCACTAGATTAGCTTTCCAAGGCAACCCAAGAGGGTTTCCGGAAAATGCACACAATGTGCCAATGTAAGCTACAGCCCTAGGGCTGAAGATATGCTGCAAAAACAAAAATGAGAAGATATGGCTGAAGCTTATGTATAAGCCTACAACTTTTATCCAATAGATCCTCTAGATGAAAGAATGTCTCCTCCACTGAAGAAATCACCTCCAAAAACAACCACTGCAACTACCCCTGCAACTCCTCCCTAAAATAAAGTAGATTTGGACTGAAACTGCATTGTAGGGGATAATTAATCCTTGTCCTAATGCCTAATATGTCAATAAATCCCAAGGGGATTCTTTACAGGCCTTGCAATGGATGGAAACCTTCCTCCACTGCAAAACTAGCTTTGAAGTCTGCCAAAATGATTCTCCACTGCTGCACCTTGTAACACAGCACAATATTCTGCAGAAACTGCGCTGATGAAGAAATTTGTAGCTTGGCCTTAAGCCTGAGTGTGGAAATGTAGAGAAATTCTCCTCCAAGAGACCTCTCAAGGAAAGATATGGGATTCCCGCTCGGGAACACCCTGTGCTAAACATCACTGCAAGCTCAACTAAACAGCTGAAGAATGCAAGAAGTATAAATAGACCACATACAAAATAATAATCCAAAACATATCCCATATGGATGCCATTCTCTTCCTTATATAATTTATGAGCTTCCTTACTCTTGGCCCCACTTAATTAGGTCACTTCCTCCATGCAATCAATCTCCCTCCAACACTGCATTATTCCTCATTAAATGTCCAATCCTCCATAAAAACGTTGTTCATTTGGTCAAAGTTGACCTATTCAACATGTTCCATCCCCTTTTCACACTAAAAGGTGCTTTATTTAGCTACTTAGAGGGTCTCCTTTCACACTTGAATTTTTTTTATTGTTGCTAAGGAGATTTATGGGCCTCCCTACCCATTTATTCACCTAACTAGTGATAAAACAATCTATAATATTCCATTTAGCTAAAAGCTAAAGTTTAGGAATACCTCCACCCAATCTCAACATGAAGGAACCTTCGGACACCATCATCTATCTGTCATCATGCATGAGAAATTTGGTGGAAAGCCCCTCCAGGGTATTCCCTTCTATTTCAACTGAACCTCCTTTGCGATCATGTTGGGCTCAACATCGGTAGATGTTTCATTTACTAGCTCTTTGTCTACCCTCCATAGCGATGCGTATGTGAACCATATCTCTCATGATGATGCATCAGGTAGCCCTGTCATGTCATGTGGTCTTTCTTCCACCAGTCCCCCCATATTTCACTCTGATGAAGACATTATGGAAGCGATGACCACCCCTAACTCTCCTTGGGATGATATGCACCATTGTGCATATTTCCTCCTGTAGCAGTCCCTTGACCAATATGTTGTGGAGTCTAAGAACTTTATCTTCGATGAGGTCGATTGGTTTAGAAATCAAATTCCTGCACTCGATGCTTTCGAAGAAGGAAATATGGCCAACATCTCTCCTACCATTAGAATTAACATTTCTGATAAACCAGGCGTAGAAGAAAACATCGCCTTAGGGGCATATTTCACCCTGGAAGAAATTGAGGCTTACACTAAGTTATTCAAGGAATTTCGTGATGTTTTTTCTTGGTCTTATTCATAGATGCCTGGACTTGATCCTGCCATTTTCGAACACCATATCGATACGTGGTCCGATGCCAATCCTGTCTGTTAAAATTTGAGACCCATTAATCCTTCCAGACGTGAGGCTATCAAGGCTGAAATCGACAAGCTCAAGCAGGCTAGTTTTATATATCCTATTGAATACATCACTTGGGTCTCTAACCTAGTTCCCATTCTCAAGTAACAAGGTACCATCCATGTCTGCACTGAATTTTGCGACTTGAACAAAGCTTGTCCCAAAGAAAACTTCCCCACATCGTTCATTGAACAAATCATAGATGAGTGTATTTTGCACGAGGTTCTATCCTTTATGGATGGTTTCTCTGGATACAACTAGATAGTTATTCGTTGTGTTGATCAGTTAAAGCCTGCGTTCATTAGTCCATGGGGAAATTTTGCTTATAGAGTCATGTCGTTCGACCTAAATAATGTCGGAGCCACTTTTCAGTAGGCCATGTCATATTGTTTCCATGACCTGGCTCATATTATCCTTTCCTACCTCGACAAACTCACTGCTCGTTCTAGGCAGAGGGAGCAACACCTCCATGATTTTCGTACCATTTTCATCTGATGTCACAAGTATAATATCTGCCTCAACCCATTGAAATGTGTCTTTTGTGTCCCTACCGCCCATCTCTTGGGCTTCATCATGTCCAAATATGGTATTGTGCTTGATCCTCTTAAAGTTCAATCCATTCTTGAACTTCCCATTCCTTGTACCATGTTCCAGTTACAAAGCCTCCAAGGCAAAGCCAACTTTCTTCGACGGTTCATCCTTGACTATGCCACCACTACGCATGGGTTTCTAAGACTCCTTAGATCTACCATTCCATTCATTTGGGATGACCATGCTCAACAGTATTTTGACACCTTTAAACATGCTCTCACTTCCGATCCCTTGATTAGTCCTCCTAAATTTGAAAGGGATTACATCTCAACTTCCACCCATTCGGTTTTTGGGGTCCTTATCCAGGAATATGAAACCAGAAAAAAACATGTTATCTATTATGTCAGTAAGAACCTTGTAGGGCCCCTTGTGTCCTACTCACATGAAGAGAAGTTGGCGTTGGACGTCGTGTTCTTGGTCCAGAAACTTCGTCACTATATCATTACGCGTTCCACCGAGGTCGTGACCAATTCCAACCCTATGGATTTTATATTGAGTAGAAAGATCATCAATGGGAAGTACACCCGTTGTATCGTTATCCGTCAGGAGTTCGATCTCGAATTTTCCACACCCAAGAGTAAGAAAGGTTTAGCCCTTGTTGAACTCATTTATGAATTGCCTACTGGTACGCAAGATCCACAGGTTAATGACGATTTACCTGATGAACATTTGTTCCCTATTACTTTAGATGAACCTTGGTACGGTGACATCCTTACCTATTTGCGAACCCAAAATTTCGCTCCCCATATTGATCATGATGCTCGATGATGTATACGACACCAACCCCCCCCCATCTTCTCATTGGTGACGATCTCTATTGTCATAGTGTTGATTTTTTCCTCTATCGTTTTCTCACATACGTTGAAGCTGAGAAAGTCCTTAATGCTTTCCATAGTGGCACTTGTGGTGGCCACCTCTCTAGTTTGGCCACTGCCCAGAAATTCATGTGTGCTAGGTATTTTTGGCCTTCTCTCTTCGGTGATTACATTGAAGCAGTCAAACAATGTTCCAACTGCCAACTTTTCACCCCAAAGGCGAGAGCTCCTCTTGCTCTTCTCCATCCCGTCATCTCCGCTAGTCCATTATGCATGTGGGCCATTGAATTTATGGAGTGTTGACCTCCATCTGCTGGTAACCACAAGTATATCATTGTGGCGGTTAACTATTTCACAAAATGGGCTGAGGCCATGCCAATGTTCAATAACACGGCAGCTACCGCGTCCCTATTTTTCTTTAACCATGTTATCGCTTGATTTGGGGTTCCAAAACAATTGGTATCTGACCATGGCTAACATTTAGAAGATGAGATTTTGCATGAGCTATCCTCTCTATTGGGCTTTGAGCACCAATATTCATCGTCCTATTACCCCCGAGGTAATGGTCAAGTTGAAGCGGTCAATAAAATCCTTAAAACTATGCTTCAACGAACGGTGAACAAGCACAAAACTAACTGGAACCTTATTCTCTTCCCTGCTTTGTGGGCCTATAGAACTTATATTAAAACTGTCACTGGGTTTACTCCTTTCCACCTTGTTTTTGGCGAGGAGGTAGTCTTACCGATCGAGTGTGAAATCCCATCCCTTTACTTAGCTGTCGAACTTCTCCCTGACACTTAACCTTTAGAACAAAGAATTATCATGCTTGAGTGTGCGTCCGAAGACCACCGTGTTACCTTGCAGACCATTGAAGTAGCCAAGAAGCGCACCAAATCTCAATACAACCGAAAATTCCACCCTCATACCTTTCATGAAGGTGACCTTGTTCTAGTGTATCACCAGGCTCATGATGTCCTTGGTCATGGGAATTTCAACTCATTATGGCTAGGGCCTTACATCATTAGTAAGGAATTAGGAAAAGGGGAATATCTTCTAGAGGATTTGAAGACCGCCCCCTTCCTAACCCTCGCAATGCACTCTACATTAAGAAATTTTACCCATAGCATCTCCCATCGAGATGTCTGTTTTATTTCTGTCATGAATTTAGGTAGCTTGCATATTTTTTTTTTGGTGATTTGATACTTCATCCGGAAGACTTTTTTCCTTGAAGGGTCACTTTTCCGCCTCTCAAAATCGAATTTCTGCACATGTGGCACTTGTACTTGGGGCACCACCTAGCCTTCATACTTTTTTATTATTGTGTCGATTTTCGTCATGAGTAACCATCTTTTGATCATGATTTTATGGTCCCCACCAGGCCTATTCTGTGTGATAGCATCATCGAGTTTCCCTTGATCAGAGCATCCGAGTTGAGTCATCATCACATTCATGGAGTTCGTCCAGAGTCCCTTTTTCCTCCCGTTACAATATTCCATTCATTCATGCCTTGTTCCTCTATCGAGTAGCCCATTTTGGCCTCCAATCCCACTGTCCCCCATCCCCTCAGGAGTCGAGTTAATCGTTGCCAAGTCATCCATTCGTTTTATGCTCTGATAAGGGAATTTGTCCGTTTTCTACTCAGTATCCCCATTCCATCATCATCCTTAGTGTCAGTCCATTAGTCGCTCTACTATGTTCCCTCGTGCCTTAGTTAAGGACCCTCATTGCCTCACATATGGCAGACCTCCCTCTATCAACATCAACACATTCATTCCAGAAGATAGGTCTAGAGGGCAGCGTATCTTGGTTCCAGCTTCCATCACTGTTCGATGTCTCGAATTAGGAAAAGGGAATCCTTATTTCCCTTTGACTTGATCTTTTCTCATCCACTCCACTTCAGCATGATCGAGATTCGTATACTCGATAGTTTGGTGATCCAACAGATTGATCCAGTGATTCTCGGGGGTGTGTGAGATTTTTCAGACCTCATGATGGGGTGGCCCTTCAGGTAACTTTCCGCATGCCCGGATAACCTCATTCTGATCCGGATTTATGCAGGAATGCAACAGAATACAAAATAACCATAAACATATAAATACAGCAGAAATAAGGCTTCATTTCATTAATATAAAATCATGGAAATATGCTTACAAACATGATAGAAATAAAATAGCTAGGGTGCTGGTAGCGAATCTATGAGAAGAGATGTGGCAGCTATAGACCTATGAACTATGTTACAATGAGGCTCGAGGGCCTATTTATTATGGAGAAACAATGGAGAACTCTAAACGTCCAAAACCTAACCCTAGGAGATGAAGCGCCAAAACTATGGGCCCCGTTTGGGTAAATTGGTGTTTTTAACTTCTCAAAGGACGTAACTGCATATTATCTCCGCTGGGGCCTCAAAACGACTCCGAAAGTTCAGGACCCGAAAAACTGCTAAAATAGTAAGTTGTGCCGAAACTGAAAAACTAAAAGAGACAATGGTGGGGCCCCAAGTGGAATAGGTAGGTGACCACCAATATCCAACTGGATCATTCCTCCCCCCTTAGGAAGCAATGGTCCCAATTGCATTAAGTTCCTCCATGAGATGAGGAAATTTCTGCTGAACTTGGTCCCTGGTGAACCACTTTCCTTGGTGCAGGAGTTGGCCAGCTTTGACAACCCGATGGGCGCTGATCTTCCGTCTACGAGTGTTCTGATTTCGTTCATGATACATTCGTGTAACTGTTCCATGCAGTCCGGGTTTAACTCTTTTGGTGTTAGTTCTTTTGCAATGTCAGAGGTGTCCAATAGAAGTGGGAAGTAGGGACGAAGGCTGTCTACATTGAATACTGGGTGCAAACCAAGGAATGGTGGAATACTGAGATCGAAGGCATTATTCCCTATAGCCTTGGTGATGGTGTACGACCCATATCGGAGCGGGAAAATCTTGTGGTGGGGTCTAGTGAGGCGCTCCTTCTGCAAATGTAGCCACACTTTGTCGCCCACCTGGAAGTTGTGTGGCACCCGATGTTGATCATGTCGTTGCTTGTACTTAGCATTGGCTCTGTCCAATATGTCATGAACCCATTGTCGGATGTGCTGAATGCACTCGATGAAGTTGTTTGCTTTGTCAGCTTCAGACTGGACATGAGCTGAATCGGCCTGAGCAGCTGCAGATGGCATGGCTACGTCAATGGGACACAGTGGCTGGAATCCCAAGCCTACCTGAAAGGGGCTGTGGTCGGTTGAGCTGTAGAGAGCCCGGTTATAATTGTGTTGTACATAGGGAATGATCTCATCCCACATGTGCGGATGCTTTGAATTGTACATGTGCGTAATGTGTACAATCATCCCGTTGACGACCTATGTTTGGCCATTAGTTTGGGCATGGAAATTTGTGGACTTGGTGAGCTTGGTATCCAACATCGACCAGAGGCTGGACCAAAATGTGCTGAGGAACCTGCTATCCCGATCTGATATGATAGACTGTGGGATCCTAAAGTGCACCCACACTCGTTCAAAGAAGAGTTTAGCAGTGGCTTCTGCTGTGATATTCTTCTTGCAGACCGCCATAATGGCCATCTTCGAGAATCTGTCGACGACCACAAAAACACAGTCATTTCCCTGCTTAGTAGAAGGCAGGCCCGACATGTAATCCATGGAGATGGATTCCAAACGTCGACTAGGGGTAGGTAGTGGAGTATATAGGCCTTGCTTCTTGATGGTCGATTTGGCAATGGCACAAGCAGTGCAGGATCTGATGTGCTTCTCGACATCCTTTCGAAGGTTCGGCCAACAGAAATACTTCTGTAGTATTGCTACTATTTTCTCGACCCCGAAATGCCCAGCGACTCGACTGTAGTGTGCTTCCCATATCATCTTGGCACGCTCGCTTGAAGGAACACAAAGGTGTCCCAGGTGACATAAAAGTGCATCTTGGAGGTGAAAATTTGGAACTTTCATACCCCCCAAGAGTGCCTTGTAAGTGTGGCCGAATTCTGGGTCACTCTCATAGAGAAGCGGCCAATCAGAAGTCTCGTGCCCACAAGAGTTGAGCACGGTGGTGAGCGCCACGATCGGTGGTCGGATGAGGCAGTCTGCAACATTATTGGTGCTACCCTTCTTGTACTTGATGTTCAAATGAAACTGTTGCAAATATGTGGACCACTTCTGATGGCGATCATTCTGCAACTTCCCTTGTGTCTGTATGAACTGCAGGGGCCTGTGGTCTGTGTGGATGATTGTTTCCTTCCCCAAAATATAATGCTTCCATTGTCGACAAGCTTGCACAATGGAGTACATTTCTTTGTCATATGTGGGGTACTTGCGAACTGTGTCAGACAATGTCTCACTGTGAAATGCCACTGGATGTCCCTGTTGAGTAAGAACCGCCCCAATAGCATAGTCAGAGGCATCTGTCTCGATCTCAAATGGCTGTTGCAAGTCTGGTAAAGTGAGCACTGGGGCAGAACAGAGGCGGTTTTTTAGTTCTGTGAACGCCTTCTGTTGAGGTTCCGACCAAAAAAAATTTGCTCTCGCTCCTCCCTTAGTGACTTGACTCAAGGGCCAAGTGATATGAGAGAATCCCAACACGAACCTCCGATAGAAATTAGCAAGACCCAGAAAGCTGCGAAGCTCTGTTATAGTGGTTGGGGCTGGCCAATCCTGAATGACTTGGATCTTGGCTGGATCCACATGCACCCCCATTTCATCAATAATGTATCCCATATATTGAACCTGGGTCATGCCAAAAGTGCACTTCTCCAAATTGGCACACAACTTGTGTTGCTGCAGTGTTTGGAGGACTTCTTAGATGTGGTGGAGGTGCTCTTCCCAAGTCTGGTTGAATATAAGAATGTCATCCAAGTATACCACTACAAATGAGTTTGTGAATGGATGCAAGATGTCGTCCATCAACCTCATGAAGGTTTCGGGAGCATTTGTTAATCCGAAAGGCATGACGAGCCATTCGAAAAGGCCCTCCTTGGCTTTGAAGGCAGTCTTCCACACATCAAAGGGTTCGATTGGTACCTAGTGATACCCAGAATTCAAGTCGATCTTGCTGAAATGTTTTTCCCCTTTGAGTTGGTCCAGAAGGTCATAAATCCGTGGGATCAGGTACCTATTCTGGACGGTGATCTTGTTCAGCGCCTGATAATCAATACAGAGTCTCCAAGTCCCATCCTTCTTCTGTACCAACACGATCGGGCTCCCATAGGGCGATGAACTTGGCCAAATGTGACCTTTCTACAGTAGCTCCTAAATCTACCTCTTGATTTCGTCATTCTCCATAACAGAGCGCCTATAGATCGGTCCATTGGGTAGCGGCGCACCTGGGGTCAGGTCAATGGGGTGCTTGACCTGACAGTGTAGAGGCACCCCTGTGGGCGAGGTGAATATGTCCCCGTACTCATCCACAACCTTGTCCATTTGTTTTTGTCGTGCAGAGGAGCCATGTATGGAGGTCGTGGCCACAGTATTCTTCTTGCCCTGGGGGTGGATCATCAAGAAAACAAATTTCCTAGTTTGGGAAATGAGCTTACCACATTGTTTTGTAGTAACCAAAGAGATAGTGGGAGGCGGTGGTACCTCTGGTATCCTGTACAATTTATTTCCCAAAGTAACAATAACAGCGCGAGGCTAGGACTCATACACAGCATGTCACTTCCATAAGTATGGTTGGCCTAATAATACATCAAAAAAATCAATAGGAGCAATGTCACACAACACCTCATCCGTGAATGGCTTGATGCTATAGGGAAGGTAGCACTGCTAGCTGACATGGAGATCCCGTCCTTGGTGATGCCACTCGATGGTGTATGGTTGTGGGTGCACTAAGGTCGGCAAGCCCAACCTCTTCACGACATCTGCTGAAATGAGGTTCCTTTGGCTCCCATTGTCGACAATGAACCGTAGCGGGGAACCCTTTACCCACATCTGGGAGTAGAAGAGACGCTCTACCTCCTCTGGATCTTCTGGTTCCTCCTTTTGGATCTTCATAGTGGCAACAGTGGCGTTGGGCTCCACATCAATAATCTGCTTCCCTTTTTCATCCCCCTTGTTAGGTTCTGATTCAAAGTCGGAGCATGCATTTGATTCAGAAGCCCTCATCTCGGCCACTGGCGACTGCTTGGCCTGACACTCGTGTTGTGAGTAGATCTCTTATGGAACTCACACCACTTTCCCGTATCCTTCTTTGGCTTCACGGTGTTGTTCTTTTCTTTTGTCTTTGGCAGGTTGTCTTAGGCCGCCATGCCTTGGCTTTGCCCTTTGTTCTGCGGTTTGGGGACACCTTTCCCTTGCTTTTGATTCGTAGATCCAAAGTCTCGCTTCTTCTGTTTGAATTTTTTCTCAATCTTGGCAAAAAGATACCCACATGTTTATCATGAGGAGATGTCAAGGAACTCCATTTCCTCTTGAATATATTTGTGTGGACAAATGTGATACTTTAGCACCAAATTTTTCTCTGAATATTTGATACCCAACTTTGTGCACAAGGTATGGAACAGATTCGTCAGCTTATGCACATCTTGATCCCTTTGCTGTTGCAGCACGGTCCATTGTATGTACTTGTCCTCATAGCTCCCCACTGGATAGTATTGTTCCTTGATGGTGTCTCAGAAAGAATTCCAAGTGGGTACGACTGAGAATAGAGAGGGTTATGTCTCATCCTTTTTATCACAGTGGGTTTCCCACCGGTCCTTGACATGGGGGGCAGCTTTGAGGAGTGAAAAAATAATCTTCTCCTAGTCGGAAAAGTCATGAATCGAGAAATATCCTTCTAATAGATTCAACCATCTATCTACGGCATCTGCATCTATTTGACCCTCAAATATGGGAATGTCAAAATTTACTTGTACCTTAAAAAGAGTCACACCTCCAGAGTGGCTGTTGGATGCAGATGCGCCGCTGGTGGGTAGCCATTGAAGGATCCGGGCAAAGTTATCCATCATTGCGTTCCTTTGTTTTTCGAGGGCCTCCTCGAGCAATATTTTGATAGAATCTCCTGCTCCCTCATCTTTCTTTTCGTCCCCCATGGGCGTCCGTTGGGGTTTGCGAGGCTAATCTTGTAAAGGTTCCACCAGATCGAGCCCTAAATCCTTATACCCCGACCTCGTTGGGGACATGCAAAGAAGGATCGAGAAAAAGCAGACCGCTCTGATACCACTGATCTAGATTTATGCAGGAATGCAAGAGAATACATAAATAACCATAAACATTGAAATACAATGGAAATAAGGCTTCATTTCATTAATATCAAATCACAGAAATATGCTTACAAACATGATGGAAATAAAATAGCTAGGGTGCTAGTAGAGAATCTCTAAGAAGAGATGTGGTGACTACAGACCTATGAACTGTATTACAGTGAGGCTTGAGGGCCTATTTATTATGGAAAAACAATGGAGAATTCTAAAAGTCCAAAAAGCTAACCCTAGGAGATGAAGCACCAAAACTATGGGCCCCGTTTGGGTATGGTGTTTCAACCCTCCTGGGACGTATCTCAGCATTATCTCCGTAGAGGCCTACATCAAGCGTGGTTGTGTGACCCGAACAACTACTAAAAATAGTAAGTTGCGAAAAAATCGAAAGAGACAATGGTGGGGCCCCAATTGGAATAGGTTGTAATTTATGTAGATGTTCTATGCTTGATGCAACTTTACTTTTCACCACAACAATCACATAAACAATCAAGTAAAATGCCGATAGAACATACCAGTGGATCTATAGAAGACAAACCAGAAACAAAAAAAATGTGGTGGTGCGTTACGACAGTCAACAGGATGCTTCAACCAGCAAAGTCTCCTTGGTCAACCAACCTAGCATGTGTCACAACAACCCTCAAAACAGCCACACGGTCAACTCAAAGTCAACCCCAGAAAAGTCAACATTGCCCCAACAACAGCAATGGCAGCAACACCGGCAACAACGGCAACAACGGCAAAAACGACAACAATGGCAAGTAAAACGACAAAAACAACGACAAGAATTCGTGATCAAGTACATCAAAAATGGCAAAGAATGCAGCAATGGAAACAACAAAGGAAGCACCTGAAAAAACAACGCAACAAGGACAAGAACAACGCAAGAACGGCAACAATGGAAACAACAAAGGCAACAATGGCAACAATAACATCTTTGTCCTTCCCATGTGTGAACCGAAACTGCTTCCAAGAAGCTCACACTAAATCAGAAGAGGAGATGATGTGTGAGGATGAGATGAGTGAAAAAGTCCTCCAACGTTGACTCTATTTATATCAATCACTGAGGTGTGTGACACATCTGCTGGGGGTGTAAAACCTTAAGGCCGACCTGCACATATTTGAAATTATTAAAAATAAATTCAAATTAAATGTTTTTCTCATCAGATTAAGATCAATTTTATATCGATCTTACACCTCTATGAAAGAGGAACCTAATAAAAATATTGGTATCTTCATCTAAGCATCACAACATGGAGTTTGGACCTAGTTGTCCAAGTTTGGGCTCCTCTCAACTAGGGAGAACTCCATCCACCTGTGCAATCCAAACATCATGCGTCATCCCACCGTAACTTGCTTTGCTGGCCTCTTTATTTCAGAACATAAGTGGGTCAGTCACAAAGACTTCATTCCCGGCTGACAGATTCAGCCCAAAGGTCCGAAACCTCTATAGGAATCACAAAGAGTCTCATTCCAACCCGAATTTGGTTTATCTGACCCGAAGTCAGTGGGAGGACTGAAACCTCACTTGGACTCAAGAGAGTCATATATACTAACCCGAAGTTAGTCTCACTAACCAGAAGTGAGTTGGAGGTCCGAAACCTCACATGGACTCAAAAAGTCATATACCAACCCGAAGTTGGTTTATTTGACCCGAAGTCAGTAGGAGGTTCAAAACCTCACTAAACTTGATCCCAGATCAAGTGGTTGGACAAGTGTCATCCTAGATAGAGAGTACAACAATCTTTGATGCGTCCATCAGTCTTTGCTACTAGTCTCTAGCTTTTCCCACCTCATTGGCCAAATGAGAGGTACTTCCCATGAGTTCGGAACTCAGTGGGTAGGATGCATACGGGGCACAGATCATGAGAGGTGAACCAACTCAATATCATAATGGTGGGGCAGAAACACCACAAGGTTCGACAAGCCTAGCCCCATGTGTGCTTATAGCTCCGAGAAGCTATCCCCAAGGACCCCCAAAGCTCCCAGATTATCATTCATCAGCATCTCGTAATAGGGTCGTTCCACAATTCCAAAATTCTCACGGAAGGTTAGGAACATGACCTTCCCCAAGGGCATTGTGAGAATATCTGTGACTTGCTCATCAATTCCTAAATGATCGAGCCTTACGGTGCCTCGCTATACCATATCCCAGATAAAGTGGTACCAACCAGCAACATGCTTGGATCGTTCGTGGAACATGGGATTCTATGACAAATGAATCCCCCTCAGGTTATCACAAAGGATAACGGTGGCATCTAGCACATGCTAGAACAACTCACTGAAGAGCTTTCGCAACCAAGTGACTTCACAACAGGCCATACATGCTGCAATGTATTCGGCCTCAGTGGTGCTCAAGGCTACCGACTTTCGTTTCTTGCCCGAAGTAGATCTACGTGCGAAGCAGCATCCAGATGTGCTCTTGCAATCCACCACACTGCCAACCCAATTGGCATTAGTATATCCAAGGAGTGTCATGTTCCCGGCAGTGTATCTCAGCCCATGGTCTATCATGCCCCAGAGATATCTCAAGAGTTTCTTGGCACCAACCCAGTGAATGTTATGATCAACCATGTGTTGACTCAAAGTGTTCACTGCACAACATACGTCCGGACGGGTGTTCACTAAGAACATCAGGACCCCTACAAGTTGAAGATACTCAACAGGATTTGCTAGCACGGGCCCAGCAGCATTGCCACTTAACTTCTTAAAGTTGAGCTCCATTGGTGTCAACCCGGACTTTTAGTCCACCATACTAAATCTTTCCAGAAGCTTCACAATGTATTTTCCTTGAGAAAGGAAAATCTTGCCAGGTCTCTGCCAGACCTCCAGGCCTAGGAAATAGTGCATCAGTCCTAGGTCCTTCATCTCGAACTCAGCAGCGAGCTCCCTCTTGCACTGATGAATGAGAAGGTCAGCACCTGTCAGGAAGAGGTCATCCACATACAACACCAGAATGAGAGGCTTCCCTTTGACAACCTAGAAGTAAAGGTTCAGATCAACATTACTTCGAGTGAAGCCCAGTTTCACCAAGTAGCTATCTATCCTCTCGTACCAAGCTCTGGGTGCTTCCTTCAACCCATAGAGGGCTTTCTTCAACCTGCAAAGATGGGTGTCCCGACCCTGGACTTTGAACCCCAGAGGTTGCTCCACATATACCTCTTCCTTTATCGCACCATGCAGAAATGCGGTCTTCACATCCATCTGATGAAGACTCCATCCTTGTGTAGCAGCAAGGGCTATAATAGATCGAATGGTGGTGTATCGGGCCATAGGTGCAAATATGTCATCATAATCTATGCCTTCCTTTTGAGAGAAGCCACGGGCAACGAATCTTGCCTTGAATTTTTCAACACTTCCATCAGATCCATGCTTGATCTTGTAGAGCCATTTCGAGGTGACAACTGCTTTGTCCTTCGGTCTTGGAACCACATCCCAGACATCATTCTTCATAATGGACTCATACTCTTCGTGCATAGCATCCTTCCAGACTTGATGCTTTACGACTTCTTCAAAGGATCCAGGCTCGGATTGTACAATAGTACTCATGGCTGTTAGATACCCTTGGTATCTACTCGACTTCTTGCTTTCACGGAATGTCCCCCTTTTTTTTGGGCTGCATGTCCCTCAGCATCCTTGAGAGTGTCCCTGAGCCATGATGGTCTCTTTCCCAGTGAAGGAGGTGGATCAATCGGGTCCATCGGTCCTTCAACATCAGGCATTGTTTCATCCTTCGGTTCTTCTTGATTTCCAGGCCTTGCTTCATGATCTTCCTCAAATCTCGGAAGATTGACTACTTTCCTCAGGGAAGTATCTTTGTCAAAGGTGACATCGTGGCATATCTCCACTTCCCTTTGACCAGGCACATATAATCTATAGGCCTTCGAAGTTTCGTTGTAGCCCACAAACATTGTGGTCTCCCTCTTGATGCTAGCTCCTCTGCAAAAGTTCTTGAACTCGTTCGTCTCATATTCAGTGCCATTATCGGTCTGTCGGATAGCATCTCATGTCATTTCTCCCAGTGGACTTCCTCCAACCTGGTAGAGTGTATCAATTCTAGACCCAAACGTGATAGCTTCCTTGAAGCTCTTCTTCCACATGTGCACCTTTCCATCAGTGAATGCCACATTGAAACCTTTGTCTTCCATGGCCGATATAGACACGAGGTTCTTCTTCAAATTAGGTACATAGAGTACATCCTGCAAGCGGAGGATTTGACCTTGAGACAAGTGGAGGGTCACAGTCCCTGTCCCTTTCACGGGATATGTGGCATTATCTCCGAGGATAATTTCCAGATTGGTATCCTTCTCAACCATATCAAAGAGTGCTTCCTTGAAGCCAGTGATGTGCCTTGAGGCACCACTATCTATCAACCAGACATCCATAGTGTCGGGTGGAGATGCAGCAGAGAGGGCAGATACAAGAATGAATTCATTTCTTTTATCAACAACATTTGATTCCTCATACCTAGAATTTCTTGACCTTTTGAAAGGTTGATCATTTCCGCCAGAGGGAGCCTTCCTCTTTCCCTTGAACCTGTTGTTCCTTTGATTGTCATTCCTCCGGTTGTTGTTGTTGTCATCACCATCGGGAGAATCCTTCTTGAAAGGACATTCTCTAGCATAGTGACCTGGCCTATGACAAGTGTAACACTTGCCCTTCTTTCCTTGTGCCCTTGCTCTTCCTTTGATCTTTGGACCACCAAAGTTCTTCTTTCTAGAATGAGCAATGTAGGCAGCATTCCCTTCATTTTCATACTCCTTCATTCTTGTTTCTTCTTGAACACATCTCGACAGTACCTTGTCAAAGCCAAGTATCACATTATTATTGAGAATGGTAGTGTTGAACACATGCCATTCGGATGGGAGCCCTCCAAGTGCAGTGAGTGCCATCTCTCGATCAGCTATTGTCTCCCCAATAGCCAGCAAATTGTTCTTGATCTCAGTCAGCTTCAGAAAGTATGATTGGACAGACTCATCCCTACCTTTCTTCAAATTCTTCAATTGATTCTTGAATAATAGTACTTGATTCGCATTGTTGGCCTTGAACATGAGAATCAATTTATCATACATCTCTTTGGATGTGCCCAACTCAGAGATGTAGGCCACCAGACTTTTATGAATGGATTCCTTGATCATCAGCTTTGCTTTGATCTCCCCCTTCTTGTACTTTGTTTTGGCAGCAATAGTAGCAGTGGATGGAGGTTCTTGGATTTTACCCTGCACATAGTCCATGACATCTTGGTCTTCCAATTTGAGATCCAATATCATCTTCCAAGCATGGAAGTCATCCTTTCCAATCAATTTGTCATCCTCCTTGAAGCCATAGTTTGTGGAACCCATTTTCTTCTTCGGTGATTGCTATAAATTAGGGCTTGTCTTCACCTCAGCTCTGATACCATGTAAATTTATGTAGATGTTCTATGCTTGATGCAACTTTACTTTTCACCACAACAATCACATAAGCAATCAAGTAAAATGGTGACAGAACATACTAGTGGATCTATAGAAGACAAACCAGGAACAGAAAAATGTGGTGGTGCATTATGGCGGTCAACAGGATGCTTCAACCAGCAAAGTCTCCTTGGTCAGCCAATCCAACATGTGTCACAACAGCCCTCAAAACAACCACACGGTCAACTCAAAGTCAACCCCAGAAAAGTCAACGCTGCCCCAACAGCAGCAACGGCAGCAATGGCAACAACAACGGCATCAATGACAACAACAACAGCAGCAACAATGGCAGCAACGGCAACAACAACGACAGCAACAACGACAACAACTTCCTCTTCGTCCTTCTTTCCCACGTGTGAACTGAAACTGCCTCCAAGGAGCTCGAACCAATCAGAAGAGGAGAGATGATGTGTGAGGATGAGATGAGTGAAATGTCCTCCAACGTTGACTCTATTTATATCAATCATTGAGGTGTGTGACACATTTGCTGGGGGTGTAAAACCTTAAGGCCGACCTGCACATATTTGAAATTATTAAAAATAAATTTAAAATAAATGTTCTGCTCATCGGATTAACATCAATTTTAGATCGATCTTACACCTCTCCGAAAGATGAACCCAATAAAAAAATTGGTATCTTCATTTAAGCATCACAACATGGAGTTTGGACCTAGTTGTCCAATTTTAACACGGGTGGCCACCAATATCCACTTGGATCTCATTCTCTCATACAACCTCAGATGCAGTTGAGGAAAATTTGATGGGTTCGGCCCTAGCCACTTGCAGCGCCTCTAGCATGCATGTATCACTTAGATTATCCATTTATATTTTCAGAGCCCTTTCCTGTTTATCAGGGCTTCTATGGTTGTTATTATATCTCATGTACTAAGATATTATTGTATTCAGTCCTGGATGTTGTCCCAGGTGCAGTATGTATGTGGGATTCATTATATTTTTGTTTGGCCCATGTTTACGCCAGTATATCATGTACTTTATATCTCAGTCTCATTTTACTGAGTGAACCATTATTCTTTGTACTTTGTCATCATGACAGGAATAGGTATGCCTCCCCAACCTCATTGTGCATAGGTACCCAACCATTAAATGAGACTTACGATTGTCGGTCTCGCCCCCTCAGGGTTATTATCCTCTCTCGCTTCGCTCCACCTACGTATCTCTCTCTCTATGACTCCCCTTAGGTGTTTAGTGATTGTTTTCTTACAACTTACTTCAGTCATACAATTAGCTCCTAATGCTCGCACGTTGGGGGGAAATTTGTTACACCAATTTTTGGTCATCTAACCATGTATAATTAGATGGATTGAAATACACCATGTAAGACCAATTTTAACATAGTAAAATTGCTTTCACTAAGAAATAATTTAATAAACCATAGTTTATTAAGTTATTTATTGATCCGAATGGAAAATGGCATCCACCCATGGTATTCATCCACCCATGTTATGCATCCGCCCATGGAATTTACCCATGGTATTGTAAATGTCATTGACCCATGGTATTCATCCACCCATTGTATTTATTCGCCTATGGTATTGTAATCGACATCTATCCATGATATTCATTCACCCATGGTATGTGTATCCACCCATGATATTCATCCAAACATGGAATTTACCCATGGTATTGTAAGTGGTATTGACCCATGGTTTTGACCCATGGTATCCACCTGTGGTATCTACCCATGGTATTGTAACTCAAAAAAATGCTATAAATAACAAGGCTCACTTTGTAAAAGGATAGATTTCCCTCCACAATGTAGCTTCTACAGTTATTCTTTGTTTTAATAAAAGAAGTTTCTTTGTGGTTTTATTTGCTTTGTGCTCTCTCTCTTTTCTAGCATTCTAATTTTGCAGATCTTGTCAAATCCATTTCATTTATTTTTTATATCTTGGGGGCCTCCCCCCAAGATCCGGATTAGTGGTATCAGATTCAAGTTATGAATCCATGGGAATGAGGGTTTTAAGCATATTTCAGTTTCAATTTTTGGCAGCAATCTTCAGCAAACTCCATGAATTTTTTGGGCGGCAAGTTTGCAGATTAGATCTGAAAATTTTGGTGAAAAAATTACAAAAAATAAGAATAGATCTAGATTCCTTGAAAAAAAATACCCAAATTAAAAAAAAAACAATCGGCCGAATTGGAGTTCGGATGAGGGAGATATCGCTGATTCTAAATCAGCAATGTTGCAGAAAAATTTATGACGACAATTCGTGGACGACATCTCTCCTGTCCTTTTTTCAGTTTTTCAGTGCAAAATTTTAGAGAAATGGCTATATATCTGAGATCCCCTTGAAAAATCACATGATTTAAAAAAAAAAATCAGTCGAATCGGAGTCCGGATGTGGGAGTCATCGTTGATTTAAAATCAGCTATTTTTTTCAGAAAGTTTGTGACGACGAGACAATTCCAACACGAATCTGAGAGTTTAGAGTCTCCAGATAATGGTTTCAAACACATGGGAAGATGAAGAATGATCATTCTATTTCAAAAAATAGGTTATAATATATATTCTGATTTATACTAACCGAATTATGCCTATTTTAAATATGGAGCAGCATTTGGAGCGGGTTCCCTTTGGAGACGTGCCCTCCCATCCCGCTTTATTAGGTACCTGCTTCACCTTCATCAATTTCAGCATAGCAGCGTTTGGCTTGGGTTATTTGGAGACATGCCCTCCCACCTGAAACTGTGTAGGTATCTGCACAATCAACATCACAGTTATGGGTCAACCGCACAAAATCCTTCTCATCGAAGTCCATTTGTTAGGTCACACACTGTTAGTAACACAGTTGGTCACAAGCATTACAGGGTATCTCTATCATCGGATCTTTGTTTGTCATGGTTTTGGGTCATCCAAAAACCCACACTTCATCGAATTCCATTTTCTAGGCTGCACATTGTCAATATCACATTTGGTCACAAGCATTACAGGGTATCTCTATCCTCAGATCTTCGTTCTTCACGGTTATGGGTTAACTAAACAAAACTCTTCTCTTCAGTGGCTCTTCATATTCAACAAAGACTTATCAGGAGGGAACTTCACGCAATGGGGACCAATGCTTCTTAAGGAGGGAGGAATGATCCGAATGGAAAATGGCATCCACCCATGGTATTCATCCACCCATGGAATTTATCCATGGTATTGTAAATGGCATCAACCCATGGTATTCATCCACCCATTGTATTTATTCGCCCATGGAATTGTAAGTGACATATATCCATGATATTCAGTCACCCATGGTATGTATCCACCCATGATATTCATCCACATATGGAATTTACCAATGGTATTGTAAGTGGTATTGACCCATGGTATCCACCTATGGTATCTACCCATGGTATTGTAACTCAAAAAATGTTATAAATAACAAGGCTCACTTTGTAAAGGACAGATTATCCACCATGATGTAGCTTATACAATTATTCTCTGTTTTAATAAAACAAGTTTCTTTGTGGTTTTATTTGCTTTGTGATCTCTCTCTTTTCTGGCATTCTAATTTTGCAGATCTTGTCAAATCCATTTCAATTTTTTTTTTAATCTTGGGGGCCTCCCCCCAAGATCCAGATCATTTATGGTCCAAATAGAAAACCCTATGGGGAATAATTAAATAAATCCTTATTTATGTGATTTTCCTCTAGGAATAATTAATTAAACCTCTATTTAATAATATTCCTAGTCATGTTTAACCCAATTAATGAGAAATAATTAGATAAATCATTATTTATCTTATTATTCTCTAGGAATAATTAATTAAATCATTATTTAATTAATATTCGTTGTTAAATTTGACTAAATCATTTAGGAATAATAAAATAAATCATTATTTGTTAAATTATTCCTTGATCTCATCCTTGAAATGACAAATATATATTTTATTTGTTTATTGTTTCTAAATAAAGGGATTTAACCAATTTAAATTCCTTTTCCCTCCAACAAAATATAATAAAATATTCCAAGCAGTTAGATCTAGATCATGGTTAATAATATTTTATTATGCACCATTATCAAGGATAAATCAATATTTTGTTATAAATAGGTGGGTTTTCCATTCACTTCTTACCTTTGATCATTTTATCATGGTTAGAATTTGATCCTCTTATCATTGTCTATCTTTCATTATTTTTATTTTTTTTTTGCTTATTGAGCTCCCTTTGAGTTCTACACACCTTAGGTATTCTACACCATTGAGAGAGAAACTCTGAAGCTGAAGCATTTGAGGACAACCAAGAACCCATCCCATTGAGGGGGGTTGTATCAGTTCTCTTCCCAGGTGTTACATAATACAAAAAACTCTTTATTATTCTTGTCTTGTCCATTGGATATTTTGGATAAACTCTTATTTCATTTTGTTGTTTAGTTGCTTTATTTTCATACATATGGGTTTGTTTTGCATTTGTTTCCGCCGTCTATTGCAGATCTGAAGAAGTTAGACAACCATATTTGTTGTTAGGGATGTTTTTCATGTGCAACTAAAGTTATATCTTTTCGTACACTTGCGTTAAGATTTCATTCTAACACCTTTGGCGCAACCCTGAAATGGGTTGTAACTGAAAAAATGCTATGCTTATATTTCTGCTGCATAGTCACTGTGTACATACTATATTGGTTTGCTAGTGTGTTTATAGTGTGGTTTTTTAGAGTTTTCTACCGCCTCTCAACTCATCTTGAATTTCATTTGACTTTCATATGTTGGCATTCCCTCAACTATATGTTGGTTATGATAATGGCACTAGTCGTAGTACTTGAAACCTTTCCTCCACAACGTGGGAAATATATGCTCCCGGTGACGAGTTAGTGACTTTACAAGGAATTTGTATCGATCAATCGACTAATAACAATGTAAATATAATGCAATGATCAAATTATTATCTGATGCTATTTCATGTGGCATTCACCATTTATTTGTAGGAATTGATTCACAACTTGTGGTACAACATTTAAACAATGTTATTCAGTATGAAGTCAAATTTTATTATGCATGCTTTTAAGGGTTCCCCTCTTAGAACAACATTTTGATTACATCCAATATCACATGTTCCTAAAATTCTTAATTCAATAACATATTCATTACTTAATTATGTATTAGACATAATTTTGCAACATATGTAAATACACAAACCATCATCATACATTGTGCAAAAGAGTATAATAAAATTAGAAGACATCCATAGATAGAAAACAATATATAATGTTTTTTTTTACAAAAATTGTGTTTGAGACACATATAGACACACTACCTATAATATCAAAATACATTTAGACAAAATATGGCTTTAAAAGAATCCTAGGAGAGTAATCCCGATTGTGTTCGTGATAACACACAAGCGCGTGAGAAACCTTGCAAAGAAAATGATTGATACACTCTCGAACTCCTATGGTGTATCATTGTATATGGATAGGGACCCCATTAATCCCTGTGTCCAGTACATTGCGGGTCAAACCCTCAATATTGTGCTTGAAATCGATGAGTATCTTTACGGCATCAAGATCAACCATCTCGTCCTCTGCCCCTGTAGCCTCAACCTGTATAAGATGCAACTGTGCTCGTCGATGAATAGGAGACATGCCTACTAGTCGCACTAGTCCAATATATGCATGTAAAATTGATATTTAGTCTCTAATACATTTTTTTTTTTTTTGAAAAATCCAAAATACCAAAAAATATTTGAAATGAATTTGTTTTACTTGCATCATTCCATTGTTCGCCTTAAGATAAAATGAGCTCTAGATCCCCACATAAATCAACTCGGCATATGGGTAGTCCTCAATCATAATCAAATGCTCCCACAACCAATCAAAGAAGATATGAGTGAATGTCATCATGGGAAATCCTCTGTTCCTATCCATGAAACATACCCATTGCCTCATAAAAGGCTATCTAGGTTTAGGAAGTTCGTGACCTATTCATTAAGGTCATAACAATGGAACACTCTATAAAGAAAATGAGAACACAATGGATCCATATCCAAATTTATTCAATCATCTGATATTTTCTATATTGATTTGTTCCTTCAGATTGACTAGAACCCCTTCACACCAGTTGAATACTATAGGCTCGAAGCACTCTAAGCTGATTACATCTGGGTCTTGGTAGCTATGTATAAAGAAACACTACCAGTGAACCAAGCGATAGTGAAAAGGATTGTCTTGAGAGGAAGTCATACAACATCCTTTATCTAAAGTTTACCATCCTTCGTTATTTCAGCGCGAGGCAGATAATGAACGAAAAATTTAATCCTTCACTCTATCCCCACCTCTCCTGAATCTAGCATTAGGGGAATTTTGAGGTATAAAATGGGCCTCCTAAGGAAAATGTACAATCAAAATTCACTTTATGAGAACCAATCACATTTTAGGAGATGACATCATCCCTAATGGTTGAGGTGGCATTGCTTGAGTTAAAGGTACTTACTTGTCACATTCTCAATGATGGATAAAAACTCATGGTTAACCATGGTAGTGCTCTAAGTACTTTTAAAGTCAAAGTAAAATACTCATAATAAATGTCATTTCACATTTTTTTAAGTAAAATTCATACATAAAATAATACATTACATTTATTATATTATTTTCATGGTTAGCCATAATAGTGCTCTAAGTAATTTTAAAATCAAAGTAAAGTACTCATAATAAATGTCATTTCACATTTTTTGAATAAAAGTCATACATAAAATAATATATTACATTTATTATATTATTTTTATATAGTACATTAATTACATATTAATATACAATTTAAATAATATAAATTTTAATTAATAACATATTATATAATTAATAATTTATGAATTTATATTTATATTTTATTTTAAGTTATTTAAGTACAAAGGAAAAATGCATTAGTTGTTCAATGATAATGACTTTTTCTTGAAAAACTCATTCTTATTTATAGTCACATCAATACAATTTTTTTATGAATTTTATTTTGGTACAATTTTTGAATAGAATTTAACCATGGTTACATTGATTGTGGTGCAAAAATTGAATTGAAAATTCATAAATATTATTTTATTTATTTAGCTATTATTTTATTATTTCCTTAGGAGGCCCATTTTAGACCTCAAAATTCCCCTAATGATAATGACATGGGAGATCCCCTCTGTGACAACTATGTCAAGAAGTAGATTTCCTCGACATCTATTGTGACAATATGTAATCCAAACCTGAAGTATTGTCCCTATGTGTCTAACATCTGACAAAATACTCTAGTAACTTTCATTAGGACCTCATGCCTAGAATTATGAAAAAATTGAGAAGCCCACAATTTCCCAAAGCCTGAACCGTTGCTAGGCCATTGGAAACAACCACGTCTTAGGCCTCATTATCTATTTCTCATTAGGTAAAATCCATTTCTCTTTGCTGAATGTATGCAAAATAAAATGAGAATACACATAAGTAATTTGGAAATTTTTGGGAGAAAAATCAACTCAAAATAAAAATTTTGAAAACCATTTGTGCCCATCGCACTGTCTATTCTTGGAAAAGGTGACCTATCACACTCAACCCCACTGATGAGTTTTTTGGGTCACCTTTATTAGTGTTAATTTTATTAACCCATCGCATCTCTCGATATAGGAGGAGTGTGATGGGTTGAGGGTGAATTTTTAGACCTAAAAACTTGAAAATTTTCCTTAAAAATGCAAGAAAAGGAGAAATTGAAATCGTAGAAATGAAGAGAAAATATAGATCTCTTACTTGGAACTGACGATACTGAAAATGTTCCATCAGATTGGTTGTAATGAAATGTTGAATATTGAAGGTAAAAACCACTCATAGCTCACTAAAATGGGTAAAAATGAAAATGGTAAGAAATGAGGTTACATTTTCACTTTTTGTGGTCAAAATTAGTTAGTATTTTAATATATTTTAATATTTTGACCTAATTTTTACCATGTATCATGTATTTTTAATCTTTATTTGGTGTTCTAAGCAGGTTAAAAGGTAATTGGAGGATGTAATGCATATTATAAGTTAAATACAAGTCATTTTGATGAACGAGTACACTTTTATAGCTTTTTTGTGGCTCATTGAACTTATGAAAAAGGAATCCTCTTGAATCCTATTTCAGCTCTTTTCAAACTCCCAAAACATGAAAATATTGTCGAGCACTTGCATTTTTGAACTTGTTAAAGTAAATGAAAAGACATATACCTAGTATAGGTTTAAGCCTTTTTTGGACTGGAATAAACTATTTACGAAAAAGGAACACTTTAGTCAAACATGAATAAAAGGTTCTCCTGAGTATTGTTTTATGGCTTTTTGAGCCCAAGAGACTAAATTTACTAAAAGGAATTTCTTGGATTTTTCTTTTTTTTCCTCTTTTTAAAAATATCTAAACATGAAAAAGGAGTCGAGTTACACCTTCTCTGGACTCATAAAACTATTAAACAACGATGGACTCGTCAAGCATGACAAGACCGAACTAATCCTTCTCAGGGTTCATTAAAAATACTAAGAATGATTCATCTGAAGGATGAACTTATAAATCAAGCATATGTTATCCTCCTCCAACTCGTTAAAAGTAAAGAGGCACTGGATAGAAATGGTTGGGAAATTGGGAAAACAAGGCCTAATGCCTATTAATGGAAGAAAGTCGCTCTTGAACATGATACTCTTTCACTTCATCTTTGTGACTACTTTGAGTTGGAGAATCTGCTTGCCTCTTTGTTAATAACACCTTCATAATGGGTCTTTGAGTCAATTTTTCCAACTCCATATCATTGTCGCCGATATCAAGAGAAAGTACACCCTATGCTGACAACTTCTACAATACCCTTAAGCCTTACTACATGTCTGTCGCTCCTGAACAAAATTTGCATCATCACATTCTGTCTCAAATCTTGATACATGTTTCCTGTTGTTGATGGGGGATACATTTAAATACCCTCCTGTGACGAGTCACTTCCTGTCGACATCAGCAAATTATCCAAATATTTGACTTAGAAACTCTTTTCGGTGCCCTAGAACTTGCATACCTCAATGGTGAGTTTACTCGTTTTCAGTGATAGGTTTTCATCATTGGCCTTCGACCAAAAGTGTGTGGTATTTGAATTCAGCTCATTCATTCACAACTCATAGATTGTAATACAGTACCTTGAGATCCATTATCATTATCAGTGGTTCCTCTCACATTTTTTAATGGTTTACATCATTCACCGGTAATCAGATGGTGTCTACCATGTTCGACTGCAACTCATTTATTTGCATGGTTAGAATCATAATATTGAGTGAAGAGGTAGAAGACCCCATATCTAGTTTCATCCATCCGGGATGCACTTTCAGGATTCATACCAGATCACAAAGTATGATGACTATGATTGTTCAGAAATTCGTCCAAACATGGGTCCACCATTTTTCAGCAGAGGACAAGACTTTCATTATTTTGCATGTAACATTGGCTTATAGGTTGAGTATGGGTATGCCTACCTCATCAATGATATCATGATGATTATGTATTGCAAAAAATGATGATCTCACCCAACCTTTTCTTGATCCGTACTTGTCAGGAAGTAAAGCACTTTGGTCCTCAACAACTACTTCTGACTTTGTAATTTAGGGGGGGGGGGATTTTTTATAGATCATTTTTTCACATTTTCTCAAATGGTCTGGAAACTAGATCAATTAACATCCTTGACACCTTACAATCATCCTGTGCAAATAATTAAGAATTATCTCTCCAAAAAGTCCAAGTTTTCTATGTTAATTAACTCAAAAACCTAGTTTTTAGACCCATCGCAAGTTTCTCCTTTAGAAACTTGCACTATTACATGTTGCACAACTGAGCACCTGTATTGACCAAGACATGTTTTCTTTCATACAAGTGTGGTGGTTCTATAATTTTGGGAAAAGAAAATAATAATTTTGAATCTTCTCTTTAAAAAAGATTGTAAGGTGGCTTTAACCATTTAATATTGATTGATATCTCGAACTCCTATCCTGTAGGTCTTATCTCTTATCCGTAGAGCTTATCCTCCTTCATATGTGGATCTAAGTCCTAGATTGGTAAAACCAAAACTACCCTATTTACCCTATAAATTCACTACCTCCCATAGAGTGTGGGTTGGATTTTGGAGACTCTTAGCTATGCCCCGATGATGTTGCTTTTTACCTAAGGATCCATTACCATCCTTGAGTTGTGATTGTAGGCTTGTTTTGTGGCTAAGGAAGGACAAGTTTGGTAGGAGACATCTACATGGTCATGATCTGTAAAAGGATTGTAATATTATCCTACATTTCAGTAATACTAAATGCTTTGTTTTCCTATACTTATGTCTACTTGATGCATATGTGACTCATTGATTAGAGATATTAGTATATTTATTTGTATCTTTTAGTTCTCTTTCTTGTTAAATTCATTTTGCAGGTTCCATTTATAGCAATTGGATTTGGAGCTAAAGTTTACAATCCAAGAGAAGAGGATGACTTATGTTGGATTTCAAGTAGGCCTTTATGAATTTTATAATTTCTCTAAGGAAGACACAAGTCTTTTGTCTCTGTAGTTTCTAGATAAATTCACTATATATAGGGGGTTCACTTTTGTCCGCAAGAGAGAAATTTCCATCAAACAATTGGTTATGAATGTTAGATTATAAACTATGATATGTCATATTATGCTTATGACTAATGATTAATCCTATGACATTTATTTAAGAATGTGTGATTCAATATCTAATCATGTTTGACTGGCTAACTTGTATATCTATGGTGATTATGAGTTGCTTGAGTTATGTGGATGCAACCTTCTCAGTGATCTGCAGGTTGTCTAATATGTCCCTGACTAGTGACCTAAAATCACTTAGGAATAATTCGTGATTTCAAAAGTTTCAGTCATCTTTATATATATGGAAGATCAATACCATTACCATGATGGTGGGTTATCTCATTAGTAGCTCAATATATGTGTTGTGTGTATATATTAGTTCTACCTGATCTAGAAGATTGTTGAGATCTCTTTTTGATTGTAGTGAGTGCTTTGCTTTATATTCCTTCATGGTCATGATAAATTTATGGATCTATGAACTGATATTATCCTAATGGTTTAAAAATTTATTTACATGAATATGCATGGTTGTTTGATATGATTTAGCTAATTTTCTATGGTATGCGATATATATAATCTAACATGTTGTGAATATCATGGTTCATTGCCTTGTAGAAGGCTGTAGGCTCCCTCTTGAGAGGAGGAAGTAGTCGGGTGCATGGATGCTTGAAGTTCCTTAGTTGGTATGATATAACATGTGATTTCATTTATATGATATGTTTATGAATCATATTGTTCTTTTCCTTGTTTAAGACTATAAACTACTTAACAAGTTATGAAATTTATTCATGTGATGTAGGCCATTTGAGGTTTAGTAGAGTTGGTTGTTATTTATCATCAATAAGAACATTTTGTCGTTGTATACATCTATATAATGTTGCATTATCTTGAGCTTCCTAGAGGAAGTATGTTATGAGATCTTCCTCAGAAATATATCTATCGATGCCATTTATTTGTATTATTTATTATCTATTATATGGAAGGTCTAGTAACGCCATTATATTTTTTGTGGTCATGGTGAAAACGATGGGAGGGATAAATGTTCAAATCTTGTTTTAATTCATGGAAATTTGGTGCTATGGGAGAGGCCCTCTCATAAGGAAACCTTGGTCTAAAAACTTGAAGTTTAACTTCTATAAGTTTGGAGCACAAATGTGTTTTGCATATGAGACCAGATACCTTTTCAAATCCCTAGTGTTGACTAGATTTATCTGGTGAGGGCCTTGCTTGGGTGGAGTCGAATTTTTGTTTCATTTGGTAAGTAAATATGGGTGATTTGGGAAATGGCACATAATGCAAATGTGCAATAACATATTTATATTGAATCGAATTTCCATGAAAAGGCATAGTTTAATATCAAAGAAACAAAGTGGGGCATGTTTGGCTGTCTATAGGCACAAAGCTAGATTTACTTGCAAAAAAAATTGCACATAAAGTATAGTGTATCTTGGGCAGGGACTGGAATTGTGGAACACTTGCATGGGGCTAGAAATGTGCCGAACCATATTTTGAAGGAAGCGTAGTACATCAGAGGTGGGATCCACAAGAGTGATTATCAAATCGATGCTAGATTCCCTCATAAGTGGAAATGTATCTGGGGATCCATTTACATGAAAACTGTGATTGTAATCACGTTGTTTCCTGTATTTCTCATTTTTCATGTAGTAGGGTCCATCAAAAGTATGCAACATGGGTACTCCTTGGATGAAGAATTAAATTGTGCATCCAACGAGTACTACCGATCGAAATTTGAGTAAACCCTTAGGGAGATAAGTTGAAAATACGAGTTGAAAAAGTAGTTTTATTATTTTATTATTTTTTAATATTTTTACTTTTTTACTCCAAAAATGGTGAATCATCCCTCATGGTTGACATATTCCTGAATCCTATTGGTTCTCATAAAGTTTATTTTGGTTGTACATTTTTCGTAGGAGGCCCATTTTAGAGCTCAAAATTCCCCTAATGAGAAATACATTCAATTCCTTGGCTATATTACAATGAATATAATTATTGGTACTTCCCGAATCAATAAGAATTATTACCTTTTTCTTCTTAATATATCCTTATATCTTGAAATTTTGACAAGTGGTAATTCTCGCCAATGAATTACAATATATGATCAGATTCATTTCTTCTTTCTCTGGGGTTGGTTTCTAGTGTATATCTTCTTCTTTTGATGTTTCTTGTTCCTTTTCTTCCTTCTCTTCACAATCAATGTAAAATAATTTCTTCTTAGCACATTTATGACCTTTAGTATATTTTATATCACAACTGTAACAAATCCATTTTTCTCTTTTTCCTCCAATTGTTGTGGTGTCAACCTTGCAAGTTGTGGAAGGCTAGGAGCAACAACACTTCTGTCTTTATAGTTGTGACTGGTAGACTTCCTTTTTTCCATAAATTTTCTTTCCACCCTGAATGCCTTCTCTATTGAATCAGGTTCCTAAAGTTGAACCTCATGTTGGATTTTATCCTTAAAAGTCCCTATGAAGACATAAATTCTATACTCCCCTAGAATATCAATTACCCTGATATTCAGTTTTTGAAAGTCCTCCATATGCTCTGCCATTGAACTCTTTTGTTTGAGATTTATTAATTGTATAAATAAGGCGTTGCTCTTTGTATCCTCATAATGTGCTATCATTTACTCCATAAAAATTGACCAAGTGACATGTGGTTTACAATAACAAATCCATCGATACCATACAAACATATTGGGTTCTAAATATAAATATGCAATGAATTCCTTTTGTGTGTGTTGCACACAATGTAGATCAAAGTATTGCTCCATATGTAGTATCCATGTTACCGAATCTTTCCATCAAACTTACTCATATTGATATTTGAAATGTGGTTAGTATTCAATCAAAAGTTCGAGTCTCTAAAATAATGATTAACATTCCCTTTTTTCTTATCATGAGTTTCATGGAACACCTTTTCGCCATTAGGAAGCATTTCTTGTAGCAACTTTGTCAAACCTTCCTTCAAAACTTCCATGTATGATTTTAAACCATTCATGTCGCCTTTTAAACCATAAATGTTGACTTTTATTCCTTATTTCAAACAATCCATGTCCCATTTTAATCCATCCACGTCTTATTTTAGTTCATCTTTGGTTGCTCTTTGTGAGAGCGAAATTTGTTGCACTTGGTTCGTAATTCTCATATATCATGTTGCAATTCGTCCTCCTCATGCATCACAGTAGAGTTTTCTGAGGGTTTAATGGGTGTAGAATTATTTTGTTTCGAAGGAATTTTAGAACACAATACTGATATCTATGTTTCAATATTCCCTTGGAATCAGTTCAAACTGATTTTTCAAACAAAAGTTATGCAATTTTTAAAAAAATACACACCTTTTTATTGCTTTTAGGAGCTCAATATTGAAAAAATTCTAACTCTATAATTTCGAATCTCCAAGGTCTAAATTTTTTTCATGTAGTATTCCTTTGAGTCTTCTTTCTAACACCACAAGTCAGACTGAGATTGGATTCCTCAAGAGAAAATTATGCCCAATCTCCCACAATGACCTAGTTTACTCGAGCGAAATTGTACAAAACTCCACGTGTCACTCTTTCAACCTTCAATCGATACACTAATAACTACAGTTTGTGATATTTAGGTCATTTTTTACGAAATTGAAATATAATGCTCATAGAGAAAGTTATGAAAATTTTCCCTAGGTCACCTATTTGAGATTGAATTTAGGAGCATGCAAAAACCCTAACTTATCCAGACCATATCTCATAATATATAGCGAACCAAGATCTAAAGATTATACATGAAGGTCACCAAGATTTTGAATCCACTTGGTCGACATTTCAGCTTTTAAATCTTCGTATAAAAAGAATTTTAGCTAAAATTCCAAGACGACTTGTTTGAAGCAGGGAAACCCTAGAATCCAAAGCTATGATACCAAATGTTATGAAACCAGATCACAAGACATAATAAAAGATAGATCAACAACTTGAAAATTATCCTCTTTCAGGGTTAAACCTCCTTTACATCACATAAACGAAAAATTCCTAGATGATGTAAATGATAAGGCCTCCTTGGTATATATAGGAGTCTAAAGGGTCACAATATAATCAGAGCCTACATAACAACAATATTGTGCAGGCACAACAATAACAGTAGTGGGGTTCTGCCTCTTGAGTTGGTGCATCATCGAAGCAGAACGGAGCTGCTTCCCATGGCGGCCTAGGGTTTATAGTCGACCCAGAGCCATAGAACACTCGTAGCTTTTCAACCTCGACTCTGCTGTGACGCATATGCTCTTCGCAGAGACTGTCAGTCATAGAGGCCCTCGATGGGGGGACAGAAGCTCCCTGCGCTCTTCTCACCCATCTGCAAACAGTGAGACAACAACATTTGACACCGCTACTCAGATCAATCCGGACATGCAAGCCAACCCCACAGGGATGCCTCACCCGCTGACAAACTCGAAAATGGACAAAGCTGCTCAAAGGAAATCATCCTCGTCAACATGCATACGCAAAGCGATAGAAATACCCAAGATCTACCTTCCAGCACAACACATCAATGGAATAATAAAATACACGAAGGACCACACACTCATCGATAAGTTCATTGGTTTCTAGCCCACAGAGAAAGCCCTTCTGGGATGGATTGCTTCAAAGTGGAAGCCAAAAGGGAAAATGGCACTCCAACTAGGCCCGAAAGGATTTTTCAACATCATCTTCACATGTATCAAAGACAAGAATCGAATCATGGATGGGGGACCATACTTCTTCAACTCAACAGGACTTTTCCTCAGAAACTAGGTGGAAAGATTCAATCCTGACAAAGAGGATTTTAACTGGGCACCGGTTTGGATCAGATTGTACTCCCTCCCTAAGGGCTATTGGTATCCTAAGCACCAATATTCATGGCCATCTCACTAATGTTTATTTCCCCCAACCAACAGCTCAAAAAATTGATCTTCTTAACTCCATTGAAAAAATAATGTTCATTGAACCTAGCCTCTCTGGGTTTTAGGAGGAGATTTAAACATGGTCACCAACTTGGAGGAAAAAAGAGGAGGGCGCTCTAGGCTTGAAGTAGATAGACACCGATTTAAGGATTTCATTCAGATCAACCAGCTCATCGATCTCCAAACTTCCAATGGAACTCACACTTGGAAAAATCGTCAAGGAGGCTCCCATCAAATAGACTCACATCTTGACAGATTCCTCATTTCAAACAACTCCATCCATCTAGGGGGCGACATAGCCACCGCAATTCTTCTTGCTTCGGGGTCTGATAATTGGCCTATTCAACTGCAATGGTCCTACCTTAGCACAGATAGAAAAAATCCCTTCCGCTTTGAACAATTTTGGCTCACACATCCTGCCTTCAAGGAATTGGCCCACCAATTGGTGGCGCAGCATCAGCCTGCTGATGGGTTCCAAAATGTTTCAATTCTAGCAAAAACTCAAAGCCCTCAAAGTCTAGCTCAAGCAATGGAACCAATCCTCCTTTGGTAACATCTTCAAAAATCAACTAGATCTGGAAGCTCATATAGCTTGTATACAATAAAAGATCATTCTGGAAGGTCACACAGATGCTCTCATGGACTAGCAGATAGATATAATGGGAAAAATGGAGGATCGTTGGCAACAGAAAGAAATTCTCTGGAAACAGAAATCCAAAATTCGATGGCTCAAAGAGGGGGAAAAAATACAAAATTTTTCCATCGCTCAACCATCCAACTTTGAATGCACAACCGCATCTCAATCCTCAAGAATGTAAATGGGGATGGCTCGAAGCATACAATGACATTGAACATGAGCTAGTGGATTATTTCAAGGACACTCTCAAAGAGACCAACATAGATCGACAATTGACCATCAACATAATAAACCAGCACATTCCAAGGATCATCATAGAGGACCACAATCAAATGTTACTATGATCCACCATGATGCAAAAGGTAACAAAAGCTATATCACAGCTCAAATATGGGAAAGCTCCAAGCCCGAATGGTTTCACCTCCAACTTCTTTCACTACTTTTGGATGTGATCAAGCAGGAGGTCTGGGATCTAGTTGAAGAATCTAGAAGCATGCACTGGGTTCTTCTAGCCCTCAACGCCATCTTCCTAACCTTGATTACAAAAGAGGAACAAGTTGCTACTCCGATTATGTATCACCCCATATCCATTTGCAACATCATTTACAAGCTCATATCAAAAGTGATATCCAACAGGCTCAAACCTCTCCTCCCACTGCTTATATCACCCGATGAAACATGATATGTGGAAGGAAGACAGATACTAGAAGACATCATCCTAACGCATGAAGTCATCCACTCTCTGAAAATGCAGAAAAATCCAGGTATTCTTCTCAAAATTGATCTCTCCAAAGCATTTGATAAAGTTGGACTTATATTCATCAAGTGCTCCTGGCCTTCGGCTTCAGTTACACCTGGATCAGATGGATCATGAGTATGCTCTCCTCTCCCTTTTTCTCCATTCTGGTCAACAATTTACTCTCTCCCACCTTCTCTCCCTCAAGAGGTATCTGTCAGGGTGACCCCCTCTCCCCTTTTATTTTTTTCCTCATGGCGGAAGGATTGGGTCTCTTAATACATCATGCCATCAACTATCAATCCCTCTGAGGAATCTCCATTCAAGACACCCCCCTCTCTCCCATCAACAATTTGTGGACGACAACATGATTTTAGGCCATCCCTTTGTCCAGGAAGCCAACACCTTCAAATATCTCCTCAACTTCTTATCCGAAGCCTTTGGAACTATTATCAATGCCGACAAAACACAATTCATTTTTTTTAACACCCCTATTGTCACTCAATGCAACATTGCATGCATCCTTGGTTTCTGCATTGCCTCACTCCCCTTGCAATACCTAGGAGCCTCGCTCATCGACTCAGCCATCAAGCACACTTCTTGGAAGGAGCTTGTGGATAAGCTCGAAGCAAGACTATCCTCTTGGACCCATCGGGATCTCAACATCGTTGGTCGTCTTGTGTTGATCAAGTCTGTCCCCCAGTCCATGCCACCCTACCTCTTCTCTATGCTGGTCGCTCCAAAATGGGTTCCGAAATCCATTCGCAATATTCAATGCACCTTTCTATGGGGAGGCAACAAAGACACCAAGAAATGGGCCCTAGTCAAATGGCCTAAGGTTTTCTCACCCAAACACTTGGGAGGGTTGGGTTTGAGGGACCAGGAGCAAAGAAATATCATCATGGGAGCTCACATATGGTGGAAATGGGTATATAGTCGTCATACACCTTGGGCTCAGCTCTGGGCAGCTAAATATGCAAAACACTAGCCTCAAGAGGATCTTATACGCTACAATTTAAAAATTAAGGGCTCCCAAATCCGGAAAGCTTCCAATCAACATAAGTTCCTCATCCAATCTCACAGTTTTTGAGAAATTCACTCAGGATGCTAGGCTTGTCTCTGGGAAGACTCATGGCAGCAACAACCTAAACTTGCAACACTTTTTCAAAGATCTAAGTGGTAAGCCACTCTTCAAGGCAGAAGAAACATTCAAATCAAGCATTTATGGATAGCATTGAACATTCAAGGACTTCGCCAATGGCTTCCCACCATTCAATGCAAGAAAATTGGCATGAGGAAACCCATGACGATATCTGGCTGGAACTCACAAAAAGGAAATTCTGATACTCCGATGGATCAGATATCCTCATATGGGGTCATACTCCCCAAGGAGTCTATACAACTAAGGAATCCTATCACCTGCTCCATCCAACTAATCCAAATCAAGCTGACAAAATTTGGTCACAAATATGGAACTCCAACATATGGCCCAAAGTCTCTACCTTCCTCTGGCTGCTTAGTAAATGTCGTATCTTAAATTGGGACAATCTACTAAAAAGAGGGTTCATTGGCCTTTCATGGTGCTCACTTTGTAAAATTCAGGAGGAAACCATAGACCATATGCTGGATACATGCCCCTTTACTAGCAATCTTTGGGACAAAGTCACCATTCTCTATCGTAGGACCAACATAAGTCGAGGGGATTTCATTAACACAATCCGTCATTAGCAGAAATCCCCATTCACCAACAATATCCTCAACTCTCTCTGAATGCTCATCCCTGGACTACTTGTTTGGATCATATAGAAGGAGAGGAATCACCGAATATTCAAAGATCATGCAACACCTCAAGAGATCTCTTGGAACAAATATTGAAACAATATAAAGGATACCTTAGCCCTGAATCAATGGAAAGACTTGGATCTCCCATATCTTCCTTCAGAATGCCTCATTAAGGTCAACTGGAACCTCTCTATTCCTTGCAACTCCGTTGTATCCCCTTCAACCAACCCATCCTCGGAATCTCCTAGATCTTGGAGTCCTCCTCCTAAGAATATCTACAAACTCAACTTTGATGGAGCCTCAAAAGGAAATCTGGGTGAAGCTAGCTTTGGGGGAATGTTTCATGACTTTGAAGCCCCCCCTTGCTAATCTTATGGATCCATTGGTTGGGATAGCAACGACTCTGCTGAACTGGAAGGACTCATCCAAGGCCTCAACCTTGCTCAAGAGAACGATCTCTTCCCCCTAGAGGTTGAAGGGGAATCTTAGATCATCATTAATGCATCCCAACATATTCTTCATGGCTCCTCCACATCCAAAATTTCAAAGAGTTGGCGGTTAGCCTCCAGACTAGAAAACCTGGAACAATGGCTTCATCTCCACAAATCCATTACCTTCTTGCATGTGCATAGATCAGCTAATGAAGTTTCAGATCTCCTAGCCAACAAAGGTGTGAATCATAACTCTCCTCTTATCTCCAGTAGGTTCCATTCCATTTTTTATCACTCTCTATGCAATTCCTGCACTCAATTGGTCCTCAAATATCTTCAACCCCCGGATGCGGGTGATCAACACAGATGATTCAGGCTGCCAGTTGGCCTCACGTCACGGGGGAACATGGCCCCTCCATGTGGCTGCATCCGCCTCCCACAAGAATGTTTTAAATGCGCAGAGGATGCTGACACCTAAAGAATTTACTCCTTCCCCTCGACTCCTGCTCCTGCAACTTGCCTCTTGGCCATTTATGGCTCATGGCTCTTGTCTTCATTCTCATCTGTGCATATGTTTCTCATTCTCTGCCACCCTCCTCTGTCACAGCTACATCCGCTACTCTTCTCCTCCTCTATCTCACTTTGAGCCTTCTGATCCAAGCCAATAGACCCCCCATCCAGCAGAGACAATGCCCAGAAGGCACCAGATGCGATGTTGTCGCAGATAAGGCAAAGGCTCTCCCTCCCACCCTCCAATTCCTGCAATGTGTGCAAGATCCCTATCCATTTCTGTTGCCATGGAATAACCTAAGGTTTTCGACCCACATTTTCTCTCTGCCCAGTTCTCGATTCATCTCCCGGAGGAGCAGCTCCACCTCTCTAGCTTCGATAGCAGAAAACGGCTTTGCAAATCCACTCTATTGCGCTCCTCCTCCCCTATACCATGGAAATCCATCATCTTCCTAGTCAAGCAATTGGCGGAAGACTCGGATAGCGGTGGGAGCAACCCAATGGAGGACTCACAACAAAAAAATGTAAAAGTGGATCATGTGGCACACTCAGTTTTAGAAAAACAAATCGATATGGTCTCCACTTCAAATCTGGAGAGAGCCCCCCAGCTCTCAAAGAAGGACATTGAGACCATGTCTGACTATGGCTTCTTCATAATTGAGGAGAATTCTCATCAGGAGAACCATGACGTTCAGAACCAGTAGTTGTAGCTCCTTGGAGCTCCTCCTCTTTTGTTTGCACATGATATTTCATAGTTTTTATGTCTATTTTTATCCCTTTATGCATACTTTATCTATTATGCTTATGATGATGGTTGGTTTCCCTTGGAAGGGTAACCCATTTTTTGAATCTCTCAACTCATTAAGGGTTGGTTTCCCCATGAATGGAAACCCATTTTTTGATTGTTTGTAATGTCTTCATCCAACAGGTATTGGCTAATCCAGCAACCACTGTCATGAAGTTTGATTGTAATTTTTGTACACTATAATAGAAATTAGCATTACTTAGAAAGAAAAAAAAAACAATAGTGGGGTTCTATGGAGAAAACAATAACAACATGGGGGCGACATGGGCACAACAATAACAATAGGGGGCTACACTAGTAATATAAGGACCTAATAAACCAACAAGATTCAAGATGTCGATGTCATTTTCAGGTGGAAATAGTTTGGAGGGAAAAAATAAAAATATTTTTTTAATTATATTTTTGGCTTATCTCTTTATATGTTTACCAAAATTTTAATTCTAGACACATATTGGATGCATAATTCAATTCCATATCCAACAAATACCCACTTTATGAAAAAACATGGGCCTACTTAGAAGCATGTAGAGTGGGTACTTGTTGGATGTGGAACAACAAGTGTCTAAACTTGACATTTGGTTAAATCTATAAGGAGATAAGCCAAAAATACAATAAAAATAGCATACCCCCCTAAGTGGAGGAAAAATAACGCCAAATTGTTTTGGTAATTATGATGTTCAAAGATAAGAGATGTACTTTTTGGAGGATAGATGAATAATAAATAAATATCCATTTAAAAACTATTTTTTTCTTTTTTATTTGTACACAGACGATAATATTAATTAATCACCCTAACTACTACTTCATTGAAATTTTATATATTAAAATATTAGTGATTTCAGTACTCAAACTCACAACAAACCCTTTGTTCTCCACTAGAACCTACTTTGAAAATCCAATGTGGAGGTCGTCTTTGCTACTCCATAGGTCTAAGATTAAATGATATAGTTCCAAGATTAGGATGAATATACACTAATATTTCATATTGAAACGATTTAGTTATACATATAGTGTAAATGTGTAGATTATGATTCGAATATCAAACCTTTTTTAACATAGGGACAAGATTTGTTTTAACTTTAGAACCAAGTTGATTTGTACTATCAAGAACACACAAAAATCTTAGGTAGGCATGTGTATGATTTAAATTTATGATTATCTACACATTTTCTATTCACATTATAAAACCATTTAATGTATTTATGTTGCTGGACTTGTTCGAGTAGAAATTTCCCAATAAAAAAAACGATCAAACAACTATAAGAAGAATGCAATGCCAACTAGTTTTGAATATATATATATATATAAACAAATACCTCAAATTTTCCATTGTATAATCCAATATTGTAAAGGGTTAATAGAAGCTAGAATATATGTTCCCATCGTAACCAGGATACCTATCCAATTTATTGTTGAAGAATCTTGTTAAATATATTGAAGTGTAGACAAATAAGAAAGATATATGATATCATGTGTGGATAAAAGGAAATTAGTAAAATAATAATCTCTTCTACTAACAACTTTATAAAAGTGGAACTTATCCTCATCCATTTGCTTGTCATGTTTTTCCTATTCAGATACATTATCTGAATATCAAATATTGGTAAATTTATCCTTACAATTCTTCAAACAAGATGTCCTCATTGAACCCCTCTAGGTCTCCAACATTATATCAAGTTGTGACAAATGATTAATTATGAATACCTTTGAGATGGGAAATTGAAGCCTTCATACCATGTGAAAATCGTATTTTGAATACCCTAACTTTCCCAAGTCATAATGAGAATGTGGATGCCTACTACACATGGAGTTAAATATAAAATTTTACAAATTAAACAAAGAAATAATTCAAGAGAGATTAACATAGAGATATTTGTATTACCACGAATCAACAAAGAGAGAGAGAGAGAGAGAGAGAGAGAGAGGAATCAACCAAATTCCAGTAAACAAGTACAAATATCTTGCCACTTGGCTATTTGATATGTAGTAGACTATAGAGTTTTTGGTCCAATTTATGTAAAAAATGAATTGAATGTTTTATTCAAATGGCTTCTTGTAAATCAAATGGTAATATTCACACACTTGGGTGATCCTATCTAGGTTCTTTGAAAACACATTGAATTTTGAAAATTTAGGCAATGGCACAATACTTATATGTGGAGGTGTAATTCTTTGTATAATGGCTTACATATGAGGGGAACCATTTATCATTAACACACCGTCTCTGGTGGAGGACATCCAAATTGGATATGCCTTATGTTGTATAACCATGAACCCAGGGGCTATGGAATGAATTCCCATTATGGCTTGGTGTGATGATGTGGAAAATTAGTCAATGAGGCATTTTTTTAGTGCACATGATATCAGATGTCATTCCAAGATCTTGTTTTAACTCAGGCCTTCAATAAGAGAGATGTAATTTATCTAGAATGTTGTCTTTTCATTAGTATGGATTGTTTAGAAGCATTCAATGTAGGCTTTTTAAGTCACAATGAGAATGTGGGTACTCAATACACATGGACTTAGATTGAAGCTTTAAACTTCATCCACTCAAAATAAAAATAAAACAAAACGATTGTTGATTGGAATTGCCTTGATACTTAAAAGTTCAAAATAAAAAACCTTAATGATTGTCGGTTGGAATTGTCTTGATACTTAAAGATCAAAATAAAAAGTCTTAAATGTTTCTAGTTGGAGTTGTTTTGATACTTAGAATGGTAATTTAGGGTACATGTAGATACCATTGGAGAACCATGTTAAGATCAATCAATGTCTATACAAAAATTCATGTTCTAGGAGACAAATTTTCTTAAGATTGTGATCTATGTACAAAAAAGGCTTCGTTCGATTCAAGTTGTGGGTGACAATTCTTCTTAAAGTTGCTAATGTTCTAAACATGGGTCCTCCTTTTTCATGTTGTTGTTTTTTTATCAAGTTTTTGTATAAGTTATCCTATGGTACAAACTTAAATTTCCATCATAATGTAGCATATGTTAAATAAATTATTAAAATTAAAATTAAAATTGGACTTATCTACCTATCCTACAATGGGATTATCTTAACTAGGTAAATTACTTATCCTACTACAATTTGTATTCTTAGTTGAACCCTTGTATTTGTCTCACCCTTTTCTTAATATTAATGTATGGCACCTAGTTAGGTCGTATGCATTGAATATCCTCCAAAATATTTAAACTTTTGATAAATTGCAGAAGCTAGTCACATTTAACCACTTGGATTATAATATTTCACATTGATGTATCCTCCTTATTAATCAATTGAAAAAATTGATCAAACTTTATGCTTGTGTGCACATGAAGTTGAATATGGATTAAAGGATAAAAATCAACAAAATTGTATGAATGAATGATAAGTTAACTTGCAATTGATAATAATCATTTAGTACTTATGGGAAAAATTAATAACGGAAACCACAATTCACTAATACAAATAGATTTTTTATGTTCCAACCTCTAATCTCGCATATGAATGAACGATAAGTGAACTTGCAATTGATAATAATCACATAATATTCGATAGGAAAAATGAATAATGGAAACACCAATTCATTAATACAAATAAATTTTCTATGCTCCAACCTCTAATATTGTTTATTTAGTGCAATTACTCCCTTATCTCCTTGATAGATCACTAGAAATACACACACAAATGGACGTAATTGTTGCATTATGTAACCAACAGAAAGGAAATAAAATCATGTCACTGAAATTCACTTGAGCATTGATGTTACTCACAAATACTTGCAACTTCTCTACACAAAATAAAACAACTTTGATCATTAATGCAGAATTTATATCTCAAAAGGACACTATTGTAGGCTTTACAATTTTAAGAATCAATTCTAGATACCTTCACTTACATTCATCCATTTGAAAAAAATCTTGTAATCCATCTTTTGGAGGGCTGGTTGCAGGTGTCAATGATAAGCTTTCAAATTTAGTAACAATTTCTTGTAAATCAGGATTTAAACCTATTGGACCCGATCCCTTACCTTTTTCGGTCATTCATATAGTTTTCTCCTTTTTATAATTTTAACCCAAGTTACAAGAACACTAAAACCCATTCAGAAATAGAGGAATCTTCTCACTTAAACAATAAATGTAATTTCCTTTTCATTTTCATTTAGTGACGGATTTCAACACTTATTAACACCCATCCTATAAAATTATTGCATCCACTTTCCATATTAAACCACATGCATCTTTTGGTGTGATTATCGTCGGATCTCTAAGCTAGATGTGAGGGCCGCCAGATTTAAATGACTGCTGGACAATCAAATTAAATATTTAAACTGAATTTATAAAACATCGCATCCAAATCTCACCTTAATCTCTGCACAACTTAAAATGCGATTTCCGTTGGATTGAAAATTGGATGATTGTGATTTCGTTTGATTTCTTACACCTTACAACGTTCCTTTTTCTTCAACCTCGCCAGAATATACATTCCGTCTAAGAAGCCACGACTTTCTTGCATCAACAATTTACAGTTCTTTAATTTAACAATACCACCGAACTGTTTGCCTTCACAGTGGACACAGAATTTTAAAGGGAAACATACACACAAAAATAAATTTATCAGAATTCGACTTGAATTCCATCAACTTAGAATTATTTCAAATGAAATTAAGCCTACAGGATTTGATAATTTTGCACACATTTACACAGGTACAGGGGAAATGCAATGTTCTTCTGTTCGATTATTTTTACCATCAAATCCTCCTCTCCCATTACATTTTTTTTCAAAATTACATTTAAATAACGTTCATATAATCATTTCGATCTGATTCAAAAGGATCGGATTTGTCCAAAATTGGATAAAAATCCTATTACATGATATTCTCCCTAAAATCCTCAACTAAAAACTAAATACATTGAACTAATTACAAAGCGCTTCAAATCCTTATCTATCAAAACAATAATTCGCCAGGTAAAGGAACTCCCTCCTTTGCTTGTAATTATTTTTTGTATTTTCGAAATAAAAATGAAGTCTTTTATCTTGAAGTTTCATGCTCCTGCATCAGACTCCTGAGGACAAAATTCTTCATGGGATCCTGTCCATGAGCTTCTCTACGAAACTGCCCAATTTCTATAACATCGTTTCTGTCATCCAAGTATCCTCTGCAATTGGTTGGTCTTTCCATTTGACAAAATACTCAAAATACTCCCGTCCTCTTGTCTTTTTAGACAATATTTTGTCTAAAATCTTCTCTGGCTGCAATGTTTTTGTTGTGGGTAACTGTTTCAACCAATCAATCTCTTATTTTCCTTCAGTTGTATCATCTGTGTCGCTGTCTTCATACCTATACAAATCAACAACATTGAAAATTGGAGATATTCCAATGTCAGGGGGTAATTCAATTTCATATGCATTTGCAGAAAAAAATTTCAATACTTTGCATGGCCCAATTTTCTTAAAGTTCAACTTATTATATACCCTTTTTGGAAATATTTCCTTCCTCAGGTGTGCTAGAACCAAATCTCCAGCCTCAAAATTAACTTCTCTTTTCTTCATATCTTCTTTGCTTTTATACTTGATGTTGTTGTCCTATAACTGTTGTTTTACCTGGTCATGTATTTCTTGAATTTCTGAAGCAAAGTCTTTTCCTTTAGTGCTTCTCATTTCTACTTTTCCCAAATTTCTTAGTTCATACACTCCTCTTGGGTTCATTACATAAAATATATGGAATGGAATCTGCCATGTACTCATGTTAGGAGAGTCATTATAAGCATATTCAGCCTATGCCAAAATCTGATCCCACTGTTTAGGATGTTCACCTGCAAGACTTCTCAAAAGATTACCCAAGCTTCTGTTCACCATCTAAGTTTGTCCATCAATTTGAGGGTGATAAGCTGAGCTGAAACTTAGTTTAGTACCAAGCTTCTTCCACAATCTCCTCCAAAAATGACCAAAAAATATGGTGTCCCTATCAGAGACAATGCTTTTAGGTAACCCATGCAACCTTACAATCTCTTTGAAAAACAAATTAGCAACATGAGTAGAATCACTGGTTTTATGACATGGAATAAAATGTTCCATTTTAGAAAATATGTCAACTACAACATAAATTTCATCATTCCCTCTCTGTGTTTTAGGTAAACCCAAAACAAAATCCATACTTACCATATCCCAAGGTCTATGTGGAATAGGTAATGGAACATACAAACCTGTGTTTTGACTCCTTCCTTTTGCATACTGACAAAATTTATAATTTTGCACATACTTCTCCACTTCAGATCTAATCTTTGGCCAAAAATAAAAATGACTCAGTTGTTCATAGGTTTTATCTGCACCAAAATGTCCACCAAGTCCACCACTATGTTTCTCCTTAATTAAATTTTCTCTCATAGAACAATTTGGTATGCACAACTGATTTCTTTTAAATAACAACCCTTCTTGCAAAAAAAAATCTAGCCACTTACTTCTGTCCAAAAAAACAGGATTATTGCATGCTTCAAATGCCTCTTTAAAATCCAAATATGTTTTATACAATTCTTTAATAAAATCAAAACCCAGCACTTGAATTTGACTTTCTTGAACTAAAATTCTTTTTCTACTTAAGGCATCTACTACTTTGTTTGCTTGGCCAGTTATATGTTTCAATACAAAATTGAAAATTTGAAGATACTCTACCCATTTTGCATGTTTCTGATTTAATTTTGGTTGCTGCATAATGTACTGCAATGCATGATTGTCTGAATAAAGCATAAACTCTTTAGACATCAAGTAATGTCTTCACTTCTTTAATGACTGCACAACTACATAAAATTCCTTGTCATAAGAAGAATATTTCCTTCTTGTCTCATTCAGTTTTTCACTTAAATAAGCTACAGGTCTGTCTTCTTGACTTAACACAGCTCCAATAGCTTCTCCACTAGCATCACATTTCACTTGAAAAGGTTTGTTAAAATCAGGCAAAACTAAAATAGGCTTTTCTGTTATCTTTCGTTTCAACAACTGGAATTTTTTCTCTGTTTCATCAGTCCATCTAAATGGTTGTCTGTCCTTCTTTATGGTTTCAATAAGAGCATTTATCTTACTAAAATTCCTTATGAATTTTCTATAAAAACTAGCAAGACCATGAAAACTTCTTACCTCAAAAACACTCTTAGGTGAAGGCCATTCTATGATTGCCTTTATCTTCTCTAGATCCATTTTCAATCCATCAGCAGAAACAACAAAGCCTAAATATACCAATTCTTCTTTCATGAATGAACATTTTTTAAAATTTACCAGCAACTTTTCCTGGTGCAACTTCCTTAAGACATAATTCAAATGTTTCATGTGTTCTTCTTTAGATTTGTTGTAAATTAATATATCATTCAGATATGCTATTACAAATTTACCAATAAATTCTTTCAATACTTCATTCATAAGCCTCATAAATGTACTAGGAGCATTTGATAATCCAAATGGCATTACCATCCATTCATACAATCCTTCATTTGTTTTAAAAGTTGTCTTCCATTCATCTCCTTCCCTTATCCTAATTTGATGATAGCCACTCTTTAAATCCGATTTTGTAAAATATATTTCCCCACTTAAAAAATCCATCAAATCTTCAATTCTAGGTAAAGGAAATCTATACCTGATTGTTATTTTGTTGATTGCTCTTGAGTCAATGTACATTCTCCAGCCTCCATATTTTTTTGGACTCAACACTGTTGGCACTACAAAAGGACTCAAACTCTCTCTGATTAGTTCTTTATCTAACAGTTCCTGTACTTGCTTCCTGATTTCTTCATTTTCTGTGGGAGTCATCCTGTATGCTGCTTTATTTGGCAACTTTACTCCTGGAATCAAATCTATATGATGGCTGATCTTTCTAATAGGTGGTATTTCATCAGGAAAATCATCTACAATGATATCACAATAATTTTCCAGCATCTCTTGAATTCTAATTGGTAAATCAGAAATTTTAGTGAAGTAATTACCACCTTGGGTTTGCAAATTAATGCAAAGTTCACCTCATCATCTTCAATCTGCTGCAGGTATTCTTTTCCACTCAATAATAAAGCTTTCGCATCAGATCTTCTTTTTTATGCTTCTTCTTCTTATATAGGCAACAATGTATGATTGACACCATCTTTACAAAACTTGTATGTGTTCTTTTTCCCATCATGCATAGCTCCTCTGTCATACTGCCAAGGTCTACCCAGCAATATATGACATATGTCCATAGGCATTACATCACACATAATTTTGTCTTAATAGCTACCCAACTGGAATTCCACTTCACACTGTTCATTCAAAAACAACTGATGTCCTTTCTGAAGCCATGACACCTTGTAGGGTGTTGGATGTTTTTTTGTCTTCAATTTCAATTTCTCCACCACTTCTATAGAGAACAAATTATCAGTGTTGCCACTATCAATTACCATTTGACAACATTTTCCTTGAACTTTGCACACACTTCTAAACAATTTTTTTCTCTGTGCTGGTTCAACAACTTCCTTTGTTGGTTTTAACAAAACTTTGTTAACTACCAAAGATTCTCCTTTCTCTGGTATATTCTCTACTTCTGGCACTTTTTCCGCTTCTAACACTTTTTCTACTTCTTCATTATGAGAAACAATTACATTTCTCTGATTTGTCCCCACATTCTCTAAACATGCATAAGCTCTGTGTCCAAGCTTATTACATCTATAACATTTGATTTCTCTTCCTCTGCCTCTGCCTCCTCTTCCTCTGGAAAAACTCCTTCTGCCACTTGCATCACCTTCTGTGGGTGTATGCTGACTTGAGCTGCTGCTAGCTCCTTCTCTAGGTGTTGTAGATCTTCCTCTACCACCTTTACTTCCTCTTCCTCAGAAAGTACCTCTATTTCTGGCAGATTGCTTCCTTATGAGTTTTTCTTCAGCCTTTAAGGCCATTTGATAAGCCTCTTCCACTGTTTTAGGAGACAACATACTTATCTCATCTTGTATCTCCATTCTGAGACCATTAATATATATTTCAATCTTCTCTGTTGTATCTTGAATTTGTCTTGCTCTTATGCTCACTTTGTAAAATTCCTCTGTATATTCTTTGACTGTCATTGACCTCTGTCTAAGATTCTTCATCTGTCTAAATAATGAAAGTTGATAATCACTTGGAAAAAACGTACCTCTCAACTTTGCCACCATCCTGTTCCAATTCTTTATTGTCTTCTTACCAAGTATCCTTCTTTATGCCTGCACTCCATCCCACCAAAGCGTTGCGTGTCCTTTCAATTTTGTGACAACAAATTTCACTCTTTTTCCTTCTTCCATTTCTTCATAATCAAAGAACTTATCCATGTCATTAACCCAATCTATCAACTCTTCTAGGTTTAAGCCTCCTGTAAAAACCAAAACTTCAAGTCTGGGTTTAGATGTGGATCCCAACACTGATTTAAAAAATCTCATTTCAGGAGTAACCTCTGCAGTTTCTCCCTCTTCTACAGATTCAACTTCAGGATCACTGACATCTCCAGCATCTGCATCTCTTTTATTTCCCATTTCCATTGCTTTTAATCTAGCTTGCATCTGTTGCATAAATTCCATCACTTCAGCATTTGCAACTGGTCTTCCTCTTCTTCGACTAGCACCACCTCCTCTTCCAACTTTGTAAGCCATGTTGGATTTATTTTCCTGATCTTTGAGATCTTTCTTAGTGTTTAAAATTTTCTCTGATACCACTAATGGTGGGATGGTTGTAGGTGTTAATGATAAGCTTTCAAATTTAGTAACAATTTCTTGTAAATTAGGATTTAAACCTATTGGGCCCAATCCCTTACCTTTTTCGGTCATTCACATAGTTTTATCCTTTTTATAATTTTAACCCAACTTACAAGAACACTAAAACCCATTCAGAAATAGTGGAATCTTCTCACTTAAACAATAATAGTAATTTCCTTTTGATTTTCATTTAGTGACAGATTTCAACACTTATTAACACCCATCCTATAAAATTATCGCAACCACTTTCCATATTAAACCACATGCATCTTTTGGTGCGATTATCGTCCGATCTCTAAGCTAGTTGCGAGGGCCGCCAGATTTAAATCACTGGTGGACAGTCAACTTAAATATTTAAACCGAATTTATAAAACATCGCATCCAAATCTCACCTTAATCTCTCCACAACTTAAAATGTGATTTCCGTCGGATTGAAAATCGGATGATTGTGATTTCGTTTGATTTCTTACACCTTACAACATTCATTTTTCTTCAATCTCGCCAGAATAGAAATTCCGTCTAAGAAGCCATAGCTTTCTTGCATCAACAATTTACAATTCTTTAATTTAACAATACCACCGGACTGTTTGCCTTCACAGTGGATGCGGAATTTTAAAGGGAAACATACACACAACAATAAATTTAGCAGAATTCGACTTGAATTCCATCAACTCAGAATTATTTCAATTGAAATTAAGCCTATAGGATTTGATAATTTCGCACACATTTACACAAGTACAGAGGAAATGCAATGTTCTTCTGTTCGATTATTTTTACCATCAAATCCTCCTCTCCCATTACATTTTTTTTTCAAACTTACATTTAAATAGTGTTCATATAATAATTTCGATCCGATTGGAAAGGACTGGATTTGTCCAAAATTGGATAAAAATCTTATTACATGATATTCTCCCTAAAATCCTCAACTAAAAACTAAATACATTGAACTAATTACAAAGCGCTTCAAATCCTTATCTATCAAAACAGTAATTCGCCAACTAAAGGAACTCACTCCTTTGCTTGTAAATTTTTTTTGTATTTTTGGAATAAAAATGAAGTCTTTTATCTCGAAGCCTCATGCTCCTGCATCATCTTTTCACTGAAATCAAATACAGACAAACATTTCTTATAATATATGTTAAATATAAATTAAAGAGATTAAAATAGAAACGCTATGAAGGTGTAATAGCTTAATTTATATCACATGCATTTCTTTTAATAATATTCCCAATTGCATATCCTTGAATATTAAAATCCTTGTGAAACTTTGATCCCCATCACCTATAGGAGCATATTTAGAGAAGTTTGGAGATAAGGATTAACAAGAACTGAACCTCAGTATGGAGGCAGTGATATATCTATGGAAAAATTATCTCATAATACATTTTATGAGGAACCTGCAGATGTTGGTACCATATTGTTGATCAACATACATTGGTAGAGATAGATTAACCTATTGGGGGAGATCTATAAATCATCCTTACATCACGCTATCATAGACATGGAGCTCTATATTTTAGAACTATTGGATCAATATTAGGTAGTATATGAAATTGTTGCTCTCTGAGAGCAATTGTTTCCATATTCAAAACCTTTGGACTAATTCATAACCAAGTTGTTTATGTATTATAAGCAGTATACGTGGTTGCATTGTTGTTGTAATGACCTTGATGATAGAACATTGGTACTATAAACAGCTAGAGCATTGGCAGGCATACTAATCATGTTTCTTTGGAAGGGCATATTGGAATTAATTTTTCGTAGTTTGGATAAGCAACTATATTAATGGAAAATCATGATTGGCAAGGATGAAATATATGGGATATGATTAGTCACCTTGTTGGGGGTTCATGATGCACTTAATAATATGACATGGGATGACCTTGATGGACATAATGAGGTGAAACCTATTTACTATCCATATTATACTTGCATATAGTCATGATCCTACGGGGTTTGTTGCATCATCACATTTTTATCCTTCTACAAATAATTTGCATCAAAATCATATTCTATGCCTTCTACTCTTTTGTTCACATTTAGATTAAGTCAGTTTCTTAGGGAACAAATGACAAAATTAAGCATTCTTGTACCCTGATATTTGGGCATATTTGGTTGCTTCATTTTCCCGATAGCTAAATTGTCTAAATTTGTTTCATCTCACACATTCCTATTAGAAATCCTTTGATCTTCCTCTTGACTGTATTGACTTCCTTCTTTTTTCATTCCACTCATTGTTGATAAACTTGAGTTTCTCATTTCCTTTTTCAGAATAGGTTGATTGATTCCTCCCTCCAAACTCATCTCAGGGGACTTATTATTAATAGGTTTACCATTCTAATCATGTCTCCCTTACAAAGTCTCTTCCTAAATCATAACAAATCATAATTTCAAGTTCAATGATCCATGATAGAATACACCAATGAGACATCTTCTTTTTTCCTCCATTTAAAATTGGAAAATCTCCCATAGAGTGTGATGTAGATCCAACTTACTCTTATATCAATTTGTATTATATATATATTTAATGACAGAGAAAACATAGGATTTTTCCATTACTTACACTTACCCCATCAAAGTTTTCTAAATGTGGATACGTTTCAATGAAGACTTAAATAAATACATAAACTTATATACATATTGATCAAATGGAAAATATACCATATACAGAAAATAACACTACAACCCTTGAAATGGAAATATTTGGATATGTTGTAAGGTTACACATTTGGAATCACAACTTAGACGACCTCAAATAAAAAGTAATAAAACATTGTTTACCAAATCCTAACATTTTTGCCAAGGTGAAGAAATTATCCTAATTTAGAATTGTATCTAGCTTAGTAACACTTTACAAGCAATAGGCTTCTACATAGTTGGTTAAAATTTCAATTTAATGAAATAAAAAATGATGTTAGAAAATTCACAAAGTTCATATTTTCTCATGTGATCCAAACAATGTTGAATTTTCAAAGTAAATATTACTATGGGACTTAGAATCTAGATGTTTTTTTCCTTTCAAAATTAGTATGAGGACAGTAACCAATTGAAATTGAGTTGTTCATGTTGAAGTTGTAAGTAGGTTTTGTCTTCATAATGTAAATATATATTGTTGTATATATTATATTTATTATTTTCAAAGCATTTTCTTCATGCTTATATTAAAAAAGAGTAAAAAATAATTTATTGAGTCAAAATAAAAATTATTTGAGTCATGTCCCATTTGGACATTTGTAAGAAAAACAAATTTGAATTTTATTTTGAGTCATTAGTCGACAAGATGACCAAGTCGACCCTCCTTGGACAAGTCGGCCTAATCCTCCAAGAGACACCTATTCTGACCCTCTTGGAAAACTATTTATAAAGGACAATTTTGACCCACTTGGAAGCACATTTTCACAACACAACAAGCACCACATTTGAAACTAGCAAAGGAGAAGAGAAAGATGAGTCAAAGGAGAAGAGAAATTTGAGTCAAAGGAGAGAGAAGATGAAGTCAAAAAAAGAAGAATATTCCCTCATTGACTGCTATAGTTCACACATGTGATAGGTCTATTTCTGTGGAAGAAGGATAACATTTCTAAGGTAAACATAAGCCAAATTTCGACCCCTTTTTGCAAGTCCGAATTTCAGAACTTTGACTAGATTTGAAGAAATTTGACCTCATTGACTTTGACTTTGGAAGTGACTTGGAGGTGGGTTGGACTTGGTATCTTTGGTGGCAATTTGGTCTCGGTATTGGTCTTTGATATCTCTCATTTTGATCTAAATCTAAGGATTTTTGATTTTTCCCCTTGTGGGTTTTTCCTTAGATACCAACCTAATTGTTGTGTCTCTTGTCTCATTGTGATCTCTATATTTTCCTGTAAGATTAAACATTTGTATAATTGTTTGATGAATAATATATAATAAGTGATAAGAATATATCTAATATTCACAAGTAATTATCAAGAAGAGAAATTAGGTGTTAGACTTCATTGCACTTGGTTTCTCAACATGGTTTCAGAGCTAAGGTGAAGGAAAGGAGCTTGTAGATCACAATATCTTGGCATATTTGAAGACACCCTTACAACAATTCTTTCTCACTACCAAAGCTAAGGAAGGAAGATTGAAGATCATTCTATTGAATACATCATTATAACAACTATCACCCACTTGAAGACATCATTGAAGATATTCTTGTAGCAACTTTCTCTCTCACTTTCAAGTAAATACCCTTCTATTCTATATGTCTAATACTCCCAATCAAATGGAATCAATATGCAAGGAAGGAAACAATAATGATGGAATATCCAACTTCAAAATTTGGAAGAAGAGGATTGATCTAGTCCTTAAAGAAAATGAATTCATGCAATTTGTTGAAGGCAATGCTCCAATACTAGATAAAAACATTGCTCAAAGAAGTGGCCAAATGCAATAAGGGAGAAACATTCTCTTTAAGTCCGTGAAAAATCATCTCATTTCTTTTGTTTCAGATTTGTCTACATCCAAGGAAGTCTATGACACATTGGTGAAATTATACTCCATCAACATAACCTGTTAAATTATATTTCTAAGGAATCAACTTTATGGAACAAGGATGTCAAAAGAAGAGAATTGTAGCTTCATACTTTATGAAGATATCAAAAATCAAAGATCAACTTCAAGGGCTTGGTGAAACCACATCTGACTCTGAATTGATCACTTTTGTAATCAATGCTCTACTTCCAACTTGAGACAATTTTGCAGGAGACATCTATGCTAAAAAGAAAACTCCAACCTTTGAAGAATTCATTAGAGAAATGTTGAGGTCTAAAATAGGTCTCTTAAGAAAAATGTACAAACAAAATAAACTTTATAAGAACCAATAGGATTCAAAATGATGATGTCAACCATGGGGGACGATTCGCCATTTTTGGGATAAAAAAGTAAAAAGATTAAAAAATAATAAAATAATAAAACTAATTTTTCAACTTGTGTTTTCAACTTATCTCCCTAGGATTTTACTGAAATTTTGAGCGGGAGTACTTGTTGGATGCAAAATTTAATTCCTCATCTAAAGAGTACCCATATTTCATACTTTCTAAGGACCCTGAGATACGAAAAATGTGAAATAGACGAAAAACGTGATTGCAATCACGTTTTTCATGTATTTCTCAATTTTCGTGCAGCAGGGTCCATAAAAAGTATGCAACATGGGAACTCCTTGGATGAGTAATCAAATTTTGCATCCAATGAGTGCTCCCGCTCGAAATTTGAGTAAACCCATAGGGAGATAAGTTGAAAATATGAGTTGAAAAAATAGTTTTTTTCTTTTTTCTCTCTAAAATTTGATGATGTAATCTAACCTTATTTTATTATTTTCGCTATTATTTTATAATTTCCTTATGAGGCCCATATTAGACTTCAAAATTCCCCTAATGATGGGCTTCATGTGTTCTAGAGGAATCAAGATTGAAGGCTAAATATGATACTCAACCTAATAATGAGGACTCTCGAGCTTTTGCAGCTAGATCAAGAAAGACGATTGGAAAGTTTGAATCTCAACACAAAAAGAATGGCAAAAATTCCCATAGAAATAAAGATATGTCCAAAATTCAATCATATGTTTTGCATGAATATGGTAATTTCAAGAAAGATTTTCTTAACAACACTAAGAATAATAATAGGAAGGAAAGACATGAAGAATTATAATTTGAAGATGAATAAGCTCCAAAGAAACCAAAGTCAAAGACAACAAGGACCTCTACTATTAATGATAACGAAGAAGAGGACATGTGTACATAGCTTTACAATTCATTTTTGTACCAGGTTTGTAGTCAAGTTTGATTTCTATTTCTTGTTTACAAGATGACAGATAAAGTAGTATTTATTGATGCAAAGATAATTATATGATATATGGGGGATAACATAGAAGATTATTGGGATTCGTGAATTGCAAGAATTTTTTAAGGAGATTGAATTTAAGAGGGAGCTCATAGTCATCCATAATGGAGTAGATTTAAGAGAGAATCGATTCATTGAAGTATGTTCCAAATTTCTTACAAAGAGAATCCTCTTAACCATTTTCTACATAGAATCCATCACAGAACTCTAGAAGAAACATACGGTGCATAAGATAAAGACAAATGATGTTTCTTCATGCAGGTCTAGAGGAAGCTAACATTTTTTCTAAGAAGTAAGCAGACTAACAAGATGGTCGTCAAGACTTTGAAAAGAGTAGAGTCGTCAAGAAGTCTATCAGGCGAAGTCAATAACTGTTAATTTTTCATAGAGTTACCATTAAGGAAATTTTGAGATCTAAAATGGGCCTCCTAAGGAAATTATAAAATAATAGTGGAAATAATAAAATAAGATTTGATTACATTGTCAAATTTTAGAGGGAAAAAAAGAAAAAACTACTTTTTCAACTCGTATTTTCAACTTATCTCCTAAAGTTTTTAATAAAATTTCGAGTGGGGGTACTCGTTGGATGAAAAATTTAATTCCTCATCCAAGGAGTACCCATGTTGCATACTTTTGATGGACCCTGATACACGAAAATGAGAAATACATAAAAAAACGTGATTTCAATCACGTTTTTTAATGTATTTCTCATTTTTCGTGTAGTATGGTCTATCGAAAGTATGCAGCATGGGTACTCATTGGATGAGAAATTAAATTTTGCATCCAATGAGTACTCCCACTTGAAATTTGAGTAAAACATTTGGGAGATAAGTTGAAAATACAAGTTGAAAAAATAGTTTTATTATTTTATTATTTTTTAATCATTTTACCCTTTTACATAAAAAATGGTGAATCATCCCCCATGATTGACATAATCATCTTGAATCATATTGGTTCTCATAAAGGTTTTTTTTGTTGTACATTTTTCTTAGGAGGCCCATTTCAGACCTCAAAATTCCCCTAATGATTGTTCTTTGGTTTGATAGTTAAATTTCTTCAATAACATGTTAAGTTCACCCCAAATAATTATATCATAGTACAAATCTACACTATTAACCATAAGTATATGCAACTATGTAGAAAGAACAACATCATCATTATCTAAGCAACAAAACGAAAAGGAAGAGAAGCATGAACACATAGAGACACCAAGATTGGTTCGAGACCAGGGAAAAACCCGCTATGGGGAAAACCCTTGCAAATTCTTCTTCTTAGATCATCATCAAATGATTCAGAAACAAGAGTACAACGATCCATAGATCCATATCTTCATGATGCAATAAAACAACTAGCACATGCATAATGTGACCTTACACATCTCTATTGAAGGAACTTGATTATGAGAACTGAGATGCACTGACTCTGGCTGAAGCATACTGATGAATATTGTTGATACTGAGTGAAGATTGTAGATGCATCTTGCAACAAAAATACATAGAGCAGATCTACATATCTACCGATCTATAGTGGTGTGAAAACCCCAGATACAACTGATCACTGAAACTTGCTAAAAAAAAATTGTCCAGCCCTAGATCTAAATCCAGGCACTGAGAAGGATGACTGCAAAAATCTACGTGAACACTGATGGCTAGATCAAGCACATATCAGCCCAAAAACCCTTAGCCGCAACCTCATCATGTTGTGCCTGCGGCTGTAGATTTCTTGACTGCTACCAAGGGACTCTATGCATGCGGCTGACGGACTACACAACCCAAAACAACCTTCTGGTCCCTAGCCGCTCCCACAACTCTCTGTGCCTGCAGCTATGGGTCATTGGCCGCGGTAATAACACACCCAACCCATGGCTATGGCCCATATCAGCCTGATATGGCCTGAGGCCCTAGCCGCGATCTCAACACTTCCTGCCTGCGGCTATAACAACTTAGTTGCTACCATTACACGACATGCCCGCAGATTTGGCCCAAAATCTACTGATCTGTGCCCTCAGTTGTGGCTCAAAATACCTAGATCAGAGCAAGCCTCTCGCCTGTGATCCTGAACCTTGCGCAAGCTTCACCTGATGAGCCTGTGCAAGCCAAGAAAAAATAGATGAAACAAACCAATGGATGCCAGTCGAAGATTTCTTGAGAAAGTGTACGAATGAGCTTGAGGTCGCCTCTATTTATAGCTTTTGTGTGTGACCGCTTGGGGTTAAGGCTAACTCCACATGTGGTTAGGTCGACCCATTCCATTTCATTTTAATAAATAAATTAATTCATAATTTAACTTTCGCTTAACCGATTGGGGCGATCTATAGGTCAATTTTGGTCCTCTCGAAAAGAGGAATCTAATGCAATTATAATATCAACCATCTGAGTTGTCCAGAGTGGAATTTGACCATAGTTGCATAATTTTAACACTCCCTCTCAACCAGGGAGAATTCCGCTTGCCAATATTTGTTCATCGATCAATATCCCATTATGTTATCTTCATGCATCATCACATATTGTCATCGATCATCTCTGACCTATAGTCATCACGCTGTAAGCCTTTCTCATTACAAATCATCAATATACTTCTCATGCTTATTTCTGCATATCTCTTGATTTTTCCTGCTTGTATGTTGAACATTCTCGGATCTAAAAGAAGAAGAATTTGTGGAGGGGAGCTTAGGCTACCACCCTTCATCCATCAGGATAACATTCAGAATCTGTTCTAGCGGGCTACTAACCAGAATATCATCATCAGTCATCATCGAAGAGCATATCATCAGGGAGCACGCCTCAACCTGTAACCGCATCGGGGAGCACATCTCGACCCAAAATATCATGGGGGATCTATACCTCTACAACCCCATATCTATAAATATGATATACATCCACGCAGGGGATCCCATCTTGACCCTGGTATCACATCAGGGACCTCACTCTCAACTCAGATTTACATATGGTTATCTCAACCCATCCTATTTCCTACATCTTCCCATCGATGATCCTGAATAGTCATGTGGTAGAACACCTGCATATTAATCAACTTGGTTTGTAAAATCCAAGTACATTCTCAACTCATTGGCAAAATGAGGAGTGGTATTCCCAACAAGCCCTGCTTGTGTGTATGATTACAACTCGGGTATACTCTGCAAAGACTAGCCAGGGGAGCAACATTCTCTGACCCTAAAAATCTCAACCCTATGGGTAACATATAGGGAATACACCCTATTGTTCAGAGTTCCCTCAACCTCAAGAGCCATTTATCTCAATTCCTCGTCCCGGGAGCTCAAAAAGGGAGGAAGAGTCGGCTCAGTGTCCTTGATCAATGCTGCTCTCATCTGGTGTCTGTTGATTCATGTTAATACAAGACATCAAATCAAGTGTTATGTTAGAACATACATAATCATGTAAATCATAACAATATACCAATCACAACAAGATACCATAATCACCCTCCCTCTCACGAAGGTGTCAATCACACATGGATGCCATAATCATCCTCCCTCTCATGGAGGTGTTAATCACAAGACTAAGCTTGTCTCGAGCAACTGCACTACCTCAATAAATGGAGAAATCACAGTCCCAAATATATGTATATGGGTTTCTCTATCATCATAGTGTATCCATGCCTTATCTAGATCATGCTCAGACAACTCTCTAAGGAGCTTCTACATCCTGCCTCACAACTATCCTTGCTAGCAACATTGAAACCGACCTCGATCGTGCTATGGAATTATCGTCCAAGATATCATGGCAAATCTCATACTAAGGAAGCATCCAACTGTGCTAATAAATAATAATCCCAAACATCATTAGTTGATCCATGCAACTACATATCATGGGAGAAATATCTCAACCTTTAAAAGTAGAACATTTCATGCAGATATTTCAAAATATGTTTGGTGGAAATTCTAAATGAAGCAGCTCAATCATGAATTTAATCATGTTCTATACACATCATATGTGAATGGATGTTCAAAACAAAACATCAATGTTTCAATCAACTAACAGATTCCATGTCACGTTTAATCAATATTCAAACCTTAAATCGGAGTGTCCAAGGATTTACATTACACAAAGACATTTCAATAGTCTTGCAACATGGGATTTCTTTCCCAAATTCCAGAAGTTGATTCATCATGCCATGATACATCATTACGAGATTCAAAAGCCATCTCCCTCTTACTTAGATTGTCAGAGACTTATCACCTGTCAAGGGTAGACTATCAATATATAAAACCAAAGCCATAATCAAAATCAAGGCCATACCTTGGAACTCATTATCCTGACTTCACCAAATAACTATCAAATATAGACAAATCTGAATCGAGGAGCTTTCATCACACAACACTCTCTACAAGCATAATTCCTTACCACGTCAACATAATCAACCTTACATAAATCAATGGTGTGTCAACGAAATCAAATCATCATAGTTTAGAAGCCAGAAAAAAACTATTATCAAAGGCATTGATTTCACAGTATCAATTCTTTCAATCAGGTAGAGCTCATGTCAAGTCTTGACTTCATTTAATGTCAAGCCATCAATTCTATCATTTAACATGCCATTTCCATCACTATATGCAAGTGCATACATCAAGGTTAATTCATACAAGTTCCATCTTCATACTGAATCACAACAACCATTGTGCTAGGAATAAGGAGGCCAATACATAACCATAATTTTGAATACTCACATGCGACACTAAAGGTCACTAAGTGCACATAGCGTTGTCATCAGGGAAAGTCAACAATCAATAGATGAAGTCCAAATAGAGAGATCTATAATCCAAAGACATGTCTCAATCATCAATTCAAACTTCTAAAACATCATGTCAAAGTTCCAAACACAACTTATCTATATCAATCAACCAAATCATGTGGCATAATTCTGAAGCATAATGACATATCCATATGAATGTCTCGGTCACCTACAAACACAAGTTTAGTTCAAACATACAAACTTTCCCTACTGACAAATCTTACTGGTATCTGCAACACATCTGCAGAACTGACATATTCCAAGTGACCATTTGATTTCATGCTCAATTCCAGCAATTCCAGAAATCAGTTTACAATGGCAGGACGTGTCAGAGATCCCTCGACTCGCAGTATATACTGAATTCATTGTACATAACTTCAATTATGTGTCTATCAAGCATAGTCACATCTATGGACCTTCCTTTGCACGAGTGAGGCTCATACCTCTACTATAGATCAACAATGGAATATACTCATGTATCATAAAAGAGCATGTAATTTCACTTTCATTCATGTTATCAACTTGTCCTTACTGGAGTCATGCAACAACAAATTTGTTAGATCATAAACACATATCTATCATGATCATCAACATCATTTCATCAATCTTTCATTAAGGGATGGACTTGAAAGATCAAGGAAACAGACTAATGTGACAACACAACCTTATGAACCCAATAACAATATGTCAAGTTAGAGCATTTAATTTCACCATTTTCCATAAACCACAGGTAGGAGGAGAAATAGAACATATATCTCATAGATATTCCTCTATCATCATGGTCGCCAATACCATGCTTATCATGATCAATAGGATCAAGTTAGGTTATTTTATAAACCAACAAAGTGCAATCTCTCTTTCCATAAGCTTTCATCATGCTTATCACAAGCATTATCAATACCATATCAATGAGGTAAACTTCTGTAAGAGACCCAACAATCTTATGCATATCAAGATTCAAGAGTACCATTTAATAGAGTCAAGATCAAGATCTAAAAACAATAGATGTTAGCAAAACATCAATCTATGCCACTATATCCAAGATCAACAATAAGTAGCCTTGCAAAATCAAAACATTCAATACGAGGTGCACCATTTCATCATAGGAAACATAAATCCCAATCAATTTCATACGCATGCATGAGCCATTCGAGAAGGACACATTCTCAACATACCATAGGGCTTACCTAGCCATCCAATGTTATATCTGGAACATAACATTAAAACAATATACCATGCATGCTTAGTGGTATTACCTGTGCACCTTCACATATGCAGCTTGCAGTGTTGAAGTCACTCTTTACCTTTTCTAGATCTAGCCATATTTCCTGCAAAAAGATCCTCAAGAGGGATCCACTCATCACATCTCATAAAGGATGTTATAAATATCCACGTGCTCAAATATACATGCAGGAAGTAATGACTAGAAACAATAATAAGAAGATCCAGGTAATAATTCAAGGAATACCTATCTTCAATGAGAAATGATCCTCTCCCTCTTGAACCAACCTTCAAGAGCCTTCCATAGACCATAAAACAATGTTGCCTTCAATCAACAACTTTATCAATAAACAGGTCATTTTCCAAATTGATCCCAAGTGCTTCACATAGATCACATCTCAAAACTCTTACCAGACACTAGGGTTTCTCTCAAACCTTCATTATCACATCCTTATCTACTAACTACCTAGTGTTTTCTTCATACCATAGAATTATTTTAGGTCTCTACCATCTTATGCTTTCTTCCATAAAAGTGTCTCCATGGGGGTGATCTACATGGCTTTCCTTCAACCTAACTCTGATACCATGTTAATTTTCATAGAGCTACATTGTTCTTTGCTTTGATAGTTACATTTCTTCAACAACATGTTAATTTCACCCCAAATAATTATATCATAGTACACATCTAGACTATTAGCCATCATTATATGCAACTATGTAGAAAGTACAACATCATCATCATCTAAGCAACGAAACGAAAAGGAACAAAGGAAAAGAAGCATGAACACATAAAGACACTAGGATTGGTCCATGACCAGGGAAAAACCCACTATGGGGAAAACCCTTGCAAATTATTCTTCTTAGATCGTCATCAAATGATTCTGCAACAAGTACAATGATCCATAGATCCATATCTTCATGATGTAGTAAAACAACTAGCACATGCATAATGTGACAGTACATATATCTATGCTGAAGGAACCTGATTATGAGAACTCAGATGCACTGACTCTGGCTGAAGCATACTAATGAATACTGCTAATACTGAGAGAAGACTGTAGATACATATTGCAACGGAAATACATAGAACAGATCTACAGATCTGTGGATCTACAGTGGTGCAAAAACCCTAGATACAACTTATCACTGAAACTCATTGAAAAACAATTGTCTAGTCCTAGATCTGAATCCAGGACACTTATAAGGTTGGATGCAAACATCTGCACGAACACTGGTGGTTGGATCAAGCACAGATCAACCAATAAACCCTTAGTCGCGACCTCATCATGTTGTGCCCACGACTGTAACTTCCCTAGCCACTACCAGGGCACTCTATACCTCCGGATGAGGGAGTGTGCATCCCAAAACAACCTTATGGGCACTAACCGCTCCCACAACTCTCTATGGCTGCGACTATTGGTCCCTGGTCACGGGAATAACACACCCAACCTGCGACAATGGCCCAAATAAGCTCGATCTAGCCTAAGGCTCTGGCCACGACCTCAACATTGCTTGCCCGCGGCTCTAGCCCGAACACTGCATATATGTGCCTACGGATGTGGCTCAGAAGACCCAAATTAGAGCGAGCCTCTCGCCTGAGATCTAAACACCAAACTTCTACGATGAACTTTGTGTGAGCCAAGAGAAAAAGACGAAACAAACTAATGGATGAAAATCAAAGATCACTTGAGCAAGTGTAAGAATGCTTGGGGTCACCTCTATTTATAGCTTTTGTGTGTGACAACTTGGGGTTAAGGCTAACTCCACATGTGGTTAGGCCGACCCATTCCATTTCATTTTAATAAATAATTTAATTCATAATTTAACTTTCGCTTAACCGATTGGGGCGGTCTATAGATCAATTTTGGTCCTCTCGAAAAAAGGAATATAATGCAATTATAATCTTGACCATCCGAGTTGTCCATAGTGGAATTTTACCGCAGTTGCATAATTTTAACATTAAAAACATGCTAGAGATTATTCCAACTTGAAAGAATTAACATTCACAGGCCGAATTTCAACACTTTGTTGCGGGTTCGAATTTTAAAAATTTGACCAAATTTGGAGCATTTTGACCAACATTGACTTTGACTTTGGAGGTGACTTGGAAGAGGGTTGGACTTGGTATCTTGGTGGTAGTTTGGTCTTGGTCTTGGATATATCGCATTTTGATTTGATTCTTATAAGAGAAGGATTGTTGGGTTTTCCCCTTGTGGGTTTTGCCTAATTTTGGTGTCTCTTGTCTCATTGTGATCTTTATATTTTCCTATAAGATTGAACATTTGTATAGCTTCTTGATGAAGAAGTAAGAAGACATCTAATATTCACAAGTAATTATCAAGAAGAGAAATTAGGTGTTAGACTTCATTGCACTTGGTTTCTCAATAGTTCAATCAAACATAAAATTCTAACTAATCATGATATCAGCCATACTCTGTCAATAAAATTACACAAAAGGGCATATGCAACATACAATATTCCTTCTATGAGTATTATTAACTTGACAACTCATGCATAAATTGCAAGCTATCCTCCTAGTCTCTTTAGATAGGATTCCCTTTCTCCAACATTGTGGTTTTGCAAGTTCAGTTTCTACATTGCTTCTATAGTGATAACAAAACATCCCATAATGAAATTCCACACCAAAAGTTAACATGAATCAACATACTAAAGTCGATTTGAAACCACCACTATCCACCAAAACTTAATGAAAATCCTTTAAATCTACAAATCATTCGATAATCAAAAGGTTGATTTGCAAGTTAATTCTCCAAATGAGTCAACCTCAAAAATGGATAATTAACTTAAAATCATTTCTATCAACTAATCCCAAAGAAAATTATAATTATTGACAATTCAACCCAGAATGGATCAACCCCATACAAAAGTTAATAAAAAAGCACACATTTTACTAAAAACCCAAATGGAGATGATTCTTTAAACCCATATATATCCTTATAATTTACTAAGAATCCCATAATTAAAATCCAACCCAGGAGTTAATCCCCATAATGAATCAACCTTGACTGAAAAATAATTTCCCTCAACCAAAATCAAATGAAAATTTATTTAATTAACAAATCATTTGATGATGAAACACCAATCCACAAGTCAACTTCCCTAATGAGTTAACTTCACAAGTGAAAAGTTAACTTACAGTCACTAATACCAACTAACCCCAATGAAAATTCATATTATTTACAAATCATCTAATGATCAAAAGCGCACCCACAAATTAATTCCGAGAATAAATTAACCCTATACAGAAGTTAATAAAAAAAGTAAGATTTTTTTCTTTTCTTTTCTTTTTGTAATAAGGGAATCAGAAGGTTGATTCCAATTTCTACTGCTACAATAGGTGGGTCCTCATCACCTAAGACGGTCTTGGAGATTTAAACATGAGACCTTGTACTCACATTTACTTTACAAATTTGGGGACTTGCCAAATTTGCTAAACCCAAATAAAAATGTTTTTTTAAACCCATATATCTTCATATAATTTACTAGGAATTCCGCAATCAAAATACAAGCCAAGAATTAATTTCCATAACGAATCAACCCCAAAATCATTTCCCTTAACTAAATCACAACCAAATTTCATTTAAATATCAATACAATCACTTGAACCTAAGAGAACCATTCACAAATTACAAAATCGAGGCTAAACCCAGTTGGAAATTGTTTAAAACCCAATCCTTTAAATCAAAATGAAAAACATTCATTTATTACAACTTCAATGAAACCAATTACAAAAAATAAATAAATAAAAATTTAAAACCACTATTATTGTCATCCCTAACCATCAATTCTCCATATGAAATAGACTCCAAAATAAAAATCATTGTTTCAATTGAATAATCAAAGTGCATAATTTCCCTCAAGGCTCATATCCACAACAACATGTTGCAAATTTCAATCAGGACGGGGGTCGATTACGAAGCCTAGTAATCTCAAAATTATAGAGCCAATATTATAAGATTCCATTGACTCATAAAATCGAAAAGAGAATAACAAATTCAATGAGTTCCTACAAAATCATCTATAGAAATGAATTGATCTGACGATAAACACATGTGCACTGACCTACAAACACATACCACCAATTATTCTGTCTGGGAAAGAACTAAGTTTAAATGATTGATCTTAGGAGTGGAAAACACATCAAATGTCACCCTACAAAGCCCGAGACATAACAACTTGTCTTTGTTGACATGTAAATGACATGTATTGGACACGTTGCACTAACTCATAGGATTCAGAAAAACAACAAAGGTAAAAGTAGTTTCATTTCTTATTCTTTAAAAATTCATAAATCTTATCCTAATATTTTAGCTATTATTTTATTACTTTCCTTAAGAGGCCCATTTTAGACCTCAAAATTCCCCTAATGCTTCCTTCCTTCCTCGTTTGCTCTTGATTTGATTGTTGTGTGTGAGAAAAGGGAAGCAAAGAAGTTTGTGAAGGAGAGCTAAATAAAACCCAACCAAAAGTGCAAGACCCTAGCTAAATCATGTGCATACGATAAATGGTAGTAGAGGGCAAGATAAGATAATAGATTAGCTAAGAGGACTTGGCTTGGTCCACTTAAACAAAATAGACAGTGACATGACAACGACGCAAATAACATAACAAGGAAGTTTTGCCAACCTTAATATTGTTTGGCATATGTATGTTCCACATTTCATGAATACATTAATGATGAAATGAATGTATATGACACATTTCATTTGACAACTTATTTGTTGAGAATCATCATAGTGAGAGGATAACTAATTAATGTTCTTAAAAATATGATGACTATGTGAATGGTATATTTGGGGTAACATGATGAGGACATACAATAAAATTCCCTATCATGTAAGGAATCCATTGAGCAAGTGTCCAAGAATGAACTTTTGTTAACAGTCATTATGTTCATGTGCTTATGACATTTTTGTGCTCATGTTTATATTATGCTTATGACAAGGAAATGTTAAACATTATATCAACGAGTATAATAACATCTAACTAGACTCCTTAGTCAAATCACAAAGCACATACGCCACGAGTGTTATCTTTGGCTGAAAAACCACTCAGTGCTTCCATTTTGGCTATTACCATCAATTAGTGCTAGTTTTTCCACTTAAATACCTACCAAACAATAACACTTGCCTTGGTGGCAAGTGATATTAAAGCTATGATGATGTTGGAGTTGTGGTGGTAAATGATATTCCTGTTGAAAAATGAATACCTTGATGGTAATTTTTCACGCTCACAGGGAGGTAAGCGACCAAGGGAGGTTTCTAGGAGTTGGATGAAAAGACTACGTGGAGCGGTGTACTCACCACTGAGTGCATCCCTTGGTGGTGAAACTACTTAGTGAGCTAGACTTGTAGATGAAATTGTATGAAAATATAGTGGAGAAATATATCTGCCACTGAGTGCTTCCCTTGGTGGTGAAATTACTCAGTGCGCTGGACTTGAGCATGTCGCTATATGAAAAGACTATTCGAGCAAAATATCTGCCACTGAGTGTTTCCCTTGGTGGTGAAACTACTCAATGAGTTGAACGTAAAGATAGAAATGGCTCAAGATTGTGTGGAGTTATGAACACCGAGTATTCAATTTGTTTGTGAAATCACTTGGTGCTTGTGAGCTAGAGGAAGCAAAGAGAAACTTTAGAAATACGTATCAATTACTAGTTTGAAGAATTTCTCTCTTGAAGTCGTGTTTTGAGTTGATTTAAACTTTTATGGTTAACCTCATAAATCATTTGTTGATGAAAGAGTGGTTTAATTCGATTTAAAGATTTTATGATTAATATCATAAGACATGTGCTTATGATGTAGGTGAACTACTAAATTGTTTAGTAAAGATATATGAGGCTAATTACAAAACAAAGCGATATCGACTTGATAATGTCAGAGTGCACAACAATAACATAATGGAGCTAAAGACCTTCATGACAAAGCCATTACAATGATACTGGAATCCTATGATATGCATTTTGATTGAAATGAGAGATGCCATGACTAATATGTTGTGTTATTAAAGCAAGCCAAATAGATGTCTTGGCTGTAAAGATTCTTCCTATGTCACAAAAATATTAAAAGGGTAATGCACACAATACCATTCAAAGATTCCATAGAAATATTTTCAATAAAAACTAGCACATAGAAACCCTAACAATATCCATTCCATGCAATAACCATAAAGATATTTCAAATACATAAAACACTTTAGAGAAAAATGCATGAACCAACCCTTTATTGCTCCAAGTTGACATCTCCAAAGCAAGAGACTAACTCCATAAGCAAAAAATTTACAAAATATCACATCTCCACAAGATGCAAGTCAATTTTAGCTAGGTCGAAATCCTCTAAGGAGGTTGAATTGATCCACAAGTGATGACGAAAATGAAAATGAGGTGAATAAGGTCTACCTCAATCAATTTTAGACTAATGAAGCCCCTCACAAGAAGTTTAACATAAGATAAATTTGGGTTACAAGGAAACCCACTAACTAAGTCGCAAAAATACCAATAAATGCCCACACATGAGCTGCAACCTCTAATAATGCTAACATCATGCCCTTTTAGGGATCCAAATGCCTAGCCAAGGTGTGCTAAGGTATGAAAAGGTGTCAAAGTACCTCGATCATCCAAAATTTGAGGGAGTGCCCTTAAACCCACCTCGAATCCACTTTTGGGGTCCCAGATGTAGTTGGGGTGCCATCATGTGGTTTCCATGTGCCTCCAACTATCCAAATAAGGCCTCCTCTCTCCAGTTTTAGGGCTCTTTTTGGTGCAACAAGCCCTCCCTATTCTTTCAATGGGAGACCATCCTCATATGGGCTCTGAATAAGGTCCTTCCCATTAAGTTCTGTCAAAGCCATCCTTGGTGCACACTGGGTCCAATGTTGTCATCATGAAGAATCCTTCTATACCAGGTCAAAGTAGACCAAATTATCGGGTCTTGAGGGCACTCTGGGACATGTAACATTTGCTCGTGTTGTTAGAAGGGTCAATTCTTTGAACACGACATCTAATAAGCCATATATCTCTCAAGAGGCTTGAGTACATGTAGAGTGGGTGCCCTCAAGTGTTGGGATATTGTGGACCACCTGGCAAAAACAAGATGGACTCAAGTGAAAGCAACCATCCATCAGAGACTAAGATCATGTATCCATCTAAGTGGAAAAAACTTAAATGTTAAGGGCATATAAATACTTCAAAAAGGCTCACCTTCCGATATCTAACTAGACCAAGTTCCATAAAGGTGTTCCTTACCTTGATTGAGGTCGCTAATGCTCAACCCTATTAAGTGCTCCTAGCCCTCAGGGGGAAGTGAAGGTTCCAAGGTCAACTCCCTAATCAATAGGTGTTAGTGTAAATGCATGAGAATGAAAGGAAGAACTGTGGCCAGAATACCTTCACTGGTCGAAGGGACAGCAGGTAGGTGCTCACATTGTTGATTTTTTTTTTCTATAAGATGCATAGTAGAAACCAATCTTCTAATTTGATATTCTTACCTAATGATATTGAGCAATTTATCTAATGCTACGTATCATTATTGCAATTATACACAAAAAATTCTTCAGTAAATACGGTAAAACAATAAAGTCACAAAGAAGTAACCATGCACAATAAAGACAACTCAAATTTTCCACTGGAAACATAATGGGAGAAAACCAACTTTTCTTCTAGAAGAATTTATTCTTTAGCAGAGACTTACAATTCTAAATTGTCTAGAAATTTGTGCCAAAATCCAATCCAAATCCAAACATTAGGCAATTAGTATATCTATTCGAGCAAATCCTTGTTATGTAAGAGAGATTATATTAATAGGGTTTTCTTATTATGAAATACTCATTTAGTTTTATACTGTTAGGGTCTTTAATTAAAAATTAAATAATAATAATATAATGCTCAACCCTATTAAGTGCTCCTAGCCCTCAGGGGGAAGTGAAGGTTCCAAGGTCAACTCCCTAATCAATAGGTGTTAGTGTAAATGCATGAGAATGAAGGGGAACGACTTCATGGCCAAGTGCCATGGTCAAAGGGACCAACTGATGGGGTGTCCATTTTTTATTTTTTCTATAAGATGCATGGTAGAAACCAATCTTCTAATTTGATAATTACTACCTAATGATATTCAAACAATTTATCTAATTCTACCGATATCATTGTGCAATTATACACAAAAAAATTCAACAATAAATGCAATGAAAACAATAAAGTCACAAAGAAGTAACCATGCACAATAAAGACAACAAAATTTCCATGGGAAACACAAACTGGGAGAAACCCAACTTTTCTTCTAGAAGAATTTATTCTTTAGCAAGACTTACAGTTCTAAATTGTCTAGAAATTTGTGCCAAAATCCAAATCCAAATCCAAACATTATGCAATTCATCCTCTATCTCTTCCCACACGTGACTGTTGTATAAGAGAGATTATATTATTAGGGTTTTCTTATTACTAAATACTCATTTAGTTTTATATTATTAGGGTCTTAATTAAAAAATAAATAATAATAATAATAATAATTAATTAATCTTTGAGCCAACATTCTTCTATTCCTTTGCTTCTCATATTCATATTTATATTGTTTTGTCGACATTATTTCCCTCGGGGTTTTTATGTCTTGATGATGGATCAACTTATGGACCTGAAACGTGGGCATCCCTACAAAACTACTGCGGTTAATCCGAAATTCCAAACTAAAAAGAGAGATGATGACGATGAGTGAGTGATGAAATGAAGTGTCACATCATGTATATATATACAAGTCGAATCGGTGAATTTTGACCAAGGGAAACACACTTTCATGGTGGAGCCGACTTGACTTCTTGAGCCTACATGATTGCCAAAATATAATTTATTTTATTTTAATTTCCGTAATTCTTTAGGCCAACTTAGGAGGCCTCTTGCCATGCAGGAATACCTCTCGATGCAACACAAAAAATCAATATCCATGTCCATGGATGCATAAATTACCCTGCTCGACCTGATTTTTCCATCTCTTGTGCTTTGTATTACCACATATAGCTCAAGGGTTAGAGTATATTCTTTATGATGTAGCATTTGTATTACCCCTTAAGATGAGTCAATTCATTGCTCATCAGGGTTGGGACATGCAATCGTTCCTCTTGATGTAATGGAGCATCATGTACTCAGGAGCTAGGTGATGCCAATTAGGAGGGTAGAGCTCAAGCTAGGCTTTTTCCCACGCGCTAACTTACCTCTCGACCATCTTTTGCATCTTGATTTTCTTCATTTTGTTCTATTGTGGCCATGATTTTCTTTTAAATTCTTTTAGGTCCATCAACCTCCAAGGAAATAGTTTTCTAGCCCTACCCAAGGAGTATGAACATATGGGTGCCAAATACCAAAGAACCAATGATAAGTTAGGCTCGAAGATTGGAGGTGAGATATGGGGCTTGTAATGTATGATGGAAAGGGTCAAGTATAATATAGCGGATAATGAACATGCTATCACAATCCCATTTTTCCAAGTACTACCCATCCTATAACCCTAAGGCCTTAAGGGGGTCTGATCAGGTGATCATGTCCTAAGTTGAAAAAATGCTCAAAATTAGAACTGCTCAGAATTGGTTGAAACCAGAACGACTGGATAGGCCTCGTCGATACGATCTTGGCACCACGAACGACACTCAAATCTGACACTGTATGTGAGAGTTATTCAAGTTTGAAATTCATAATTTCCTACAAAAGTCAGTTTGACCAGGGTTGACTTTTGAATTTGGCAAATATTAAAAAAGAATATTCTGAGAATATTCCTCGAAATATTCTAGGAATATTCCACGAAATATTCCCTGAGGACCAATCAGTGGCCGACAAGTGTCAAGTTTGGATTGGACAATGGATTGACTTGGTTTATTTTGGACCAATGAGGGACTGCCACGTGGCCCCAGGCTGTGAAAGAATTGGCGTATCAAAATTTTACGAGTCCGAGAGGTTTGAACCCCAGGTCTTGACTGCACAAACTACACGCGCTACCATTATACCCCACATATTAGTTCTTAACTACAATGGTTCTTTCCGCATATTTAAAGTTTCATGAAGGTTTGGTTGGCGGCAAAAAGGGGGCCAGCCCCCTATACACAGGACCACCGGCCAGAACCTTGGCCATAAGACCTTCGGCGGTTACGGATATAACATTGCGTTCACATGTTAAGCGGCGACATATATTTATAACAGTTTATGTCCACGGTTTATGAAACCATTGGTTTGGTCGTTAACCCGGCGAGTTGGGCGGTGGTCCATGTGACCTCGACTGCACAAACCAGACGCGCTACCATTGCGCCCCGCATATTAGTTCTTAACTACAATGGTTCTTTCCGCATATTTAAAGTTTCATGAAGGTTTGGTTGGCGACAAAAGGGGGGCTAGCCCCTATACAGGACCACGGGCGAACGTTGGCCATAGATAGTTAAGCGATTACGGATATATTGTCCATTCACATGTTAGCGGTGGCATATGTTACTAACGAGTGTATGTCCATGGTTTATAGGCAGATTGGATTCCCGTGATTCTTGAAACGGACTAAGAACGGTGGTCCATGTGACCCTGCCCACCTAACACTTATTGTTACAACAAACAGTTCTGCCATTTCTGGAGCAGAGCCCCCATTTCCGACGGGATTGCTATTTTGGTGGAGTTAACTCCAGTTAATCCAAATTTGGTGGAGTTTTTTAGGCCAGATTGGGCAAATACAGTTTTGGTCATAGCTTCTCCATTACTGAACCTTTTTGGACGAATTTTTTATTTTATTTCAGGTATTCTCAGCATTCTGGAGCCATTGGAATAGGTTGCGGAGCCAACAGAGTCGATCTTCAGGTACTTTTGCTTCAGGGAAGCTTGGAGATCCATCAGGGCCTAGAGGGTGTTGGAGCTGTATTAGGCTATGTTTAACCATTTGAGGTGAAACAAAAGTCAATTTATACTGATTTCTACATTCTAAATTCATTCTCACAGTTGGTTTGGTCTGTTTAGGCATTTTTCTCACTGTATTACCAATTTGAGCATCATAATATATTAAGGACATGCCCATTGGGAGCCTTGGCCCCGACAGATGTAGCCCAGGAGGGGTGAACTGCCTCATCAGGGTCCCACTAGACTATGGCTAAAGATTAACCCCCCTGGTAAGGTGAGAGAGCAAGTTTATAGTCAAGATCAATCAATCTCCCATATCACCCCTTTATCCATACTAAATGCCCAAAATAAACAAGCATAAGCACCTGATTGCAAAATGACCGGAGTACCTTTTGAATAGCAACCCACCTTCATCCAAGTGTACATGTCGAATGGTGAGAGGCACACGACTGACACAATTAGTGGAGCCATATGGCATATCATCGTCAGATGGTGGTTGTCAGGGGTTGTTGGTTGGCTCACTGTCAAATGTAGGAGAAAAGTTTTTCCCTATGGGGTTACCCATTTCGGTAGGTAACATGCCCATATGTCCATAGTTGATTTCTGTCTCACAAAATCATTAGTTTTCATAAGAATGTTAAAAATACACAAGGGATACAATTACAATGATCCATATATGCAAATTAGATGATATCTATATCAAAACAACAATATTTCTCAAACAAGGATGCAAAAATACATGAGCTACAAACAAAATGGCGTATATCACCAAAGTAGATCATTGACATCGATGTCTCATTTTTCACACAACAATGCTAATCATACATGAGGACCACAAATAAAATGGCCCATGTACCCAGCTTAGATAATTGAGGTCTATGTCACAACAACATCCTAATATCCTCCTTTAAAGAGTCAAATTTTTTCATCACAAAGGCAAGTTAACAACATTCTTCAAATAAATCAAAATTTTAATCTAATTTTTATGACATATAGTTGAATTCCAATGATAAACGAAAGCAAATGGCTTTATTTTGTGTACTATAATGTACATTCGTTATGATGGTATTTCATAAACAAGCCCTAGTATTAACATCAAATACTTGCATACCTTCCCCGAGGGTGAATGCTTAGTGTCTGTGTTTGCATCTCCTAGAGGAGAGTGGATAGTTTGGTTACTACTTAGGGATCTGTTTGCATCTTCCAGTGGGATGTGGATGCCTATCTACTTAGTCAGGTGTCTGTTGGGGAGGCGACTAGATATTTTGGTTGTTTCATGGGAGAGGTGAATATTCAGTTAACTTGGGGAGATATTATGATTCTTTTAACGGGATATTATCATATTACCATAATATGCCATATGGGAGGGGCAGGCAGTCAGTGCACCCTAGTCCCAATAGGTATCATATGATGCATGCCAAATGGCATTGAAAGTTAACTCCGACTTCCTAAAAGGTTTTCTAGTCTGCTCATTTACAAAAATGGGAGAATAATGTGCTCTCCGAAATGAAAATGGGTTGTGGCCACAGGAATGAGAATGATCAATGAGACCTTTCGTAAAATCTGTTTTACTTTTCTAATAGGTCGAATTTTCAAACCTCTACAACTTCATTTATTACATAATTTTTCAGATTCAATACCTAAAAACAATGGGCAAATAAAGACCCCTTAATTTTTCAGATTCAGTACCTAAAAACAATGGGCAGAGAAAGTCCCCTTTAAAACTTTCATATGTAAATATTCTCCCCTAGAATACAAGCAGAATAAAGCAGCCTTTAAAGTGATGAATTCTTAAAAATTCCTCATGCACAATATTTTAGAGGCCTTAGGACTATCCTTGAGGATGTGCAATCTTGGCCATTGAATATCAAACTGGAATTGCCTTTTCTTCTCTGGTTATGCTTCAATTACTCTCCACTCAAACATTCAAGCTTCACACAGAAAGACTGGAAAAAAGAAAATCCCACATCTTCCCTGCTCCACAGAAAAACATGACATCCTCCAATTTCAATAAACCAACCTGATAAAAATGATCATGAAAATTCTCACATGCTTCAAAAACAGGCAGACTAAACATTTCAAAATAATTTCCTCAAAACATATGAACAACAACAGGGAAAGCTAGTAATTTACCATATTCACTGAGAGATTGTTTTGCTCCATCCTGTTATGACGAATACACAGGGCACAAGAAGAATACTAGATCTTCACTTCAGTCTTAAATGACCTGGCACTAGTAGTATTGTTGCTTTAATAAAAAAGCTAACAACTTCATAAAGCTCATCTCAGTGCATATGGTGGGGGTTCATCTTCTGGAATCTGGCAAAATATAAATATATATACATATATCTTAGCAGTGGAACATCATGACAGTTATTTGAAACACTCTTACAAATCACAAAAGGCACAAATCTCAGTGATTTACACTTTCTTATTACAACTTTGATTGCTTCCAAACAGACGAATCAAACAAGTCATCCCCTATCATAATGGATTTAAGACCAAATGTCATACTTTTTCTGGTTGAATAATAGTTTAGGATATGGGACAAATATTACATACAGAAAATATAGAAAAAGGGTTCCTTCCTAAGCCAATATATTTTAAAAATTCGATAGACTACCTAGATAAAAGGTGAGAGTTCAACCCAAACTTGTAATAGATCTTCCAAAACAAAAATGGAGGAAAAACTACTAAAAATGTCCTCGTGTCAAATTTTGGCTAGAATACCGTAGGACACTAGCTATGTTATGTTGCTAAAAAACTGACACTCCACTTGTGGCCATGACACTGCAACAGAATGGGTCTATCAGAGCCAACCTGACCCAGTGAAAACTGCCCAACAGCACCTCAAACAGGAATGGAAAAAAAATTTGACAGATAATCATTTCGACTAACCAAAATTTCTGACAAGTATTTTCAACTTACTGCAATTGGACTTCCATATTGTGATATTAATACGACTCTCCTATACACAGTTCAATCTTAGTTTGTACAGTTAGACTAACTTGCATGTCTCTTATTTGTGCAGTTATTGGTGTTCTGCCCCTAACTACTTTTTACAAGATAAGTATACTTTACTCAAACTTTAGGTATGGCCAACAGGGCCCTGGTTTACTGGTGAGACTGTTAATTTTGTGTTAACATGTTCTTTGATTAGGTCAGTTACTTCATTAGCCCATTATTTATTCCATTAATTCAGTAGTAATCACATTAACCATTACCTCATCTCACTGACTGATGAGGATGAAAAGATAGAGACTGAAACCTACATACGCTGAAACATTGCCCTAAAAAGACTGCACCATTTTACAAGAAACAGGTATGTAGAGGTTGATGTGACTAGGTCATTGGCCTAACTTATTTATTGTCCCTAAACTGCATAAAATGATGCTCAGCAATAAGCCCTAAGCCATATGATGCTTCAGATCAGGGTTTTGGTCCTTCAATCATGCTTTAAGAGCTGATACTTCTGCCCAAATTGTTGAAGATGGATCCTCAGACCTTGAAGACCTCTGACGCTTAATCAATCAGAGGCTTGAATAGATGTCAGAGCAGTCAACTGAGGTACATAATAGGAAACCACAGATGCCCTTATTTTGATGCAGAGGATGATGTTCGACACAAGTGTTTAATACTGTTGCCACTGTACTTCTGTCGTTTGGAAACCCTCATTAATGTAATGTTTACAATGAAATCCTCATGGTTGTACCTGAACCTTACTGCTACAGTATAATGTTAATGATACATCAGAACTGTATCAAGGACATAAAATGATTTGACAACTGAAGATGGAATCCATACTGCCTGTTACACCACAACAATTGGAGGAAAAAAGAGCAAAAGGGCTTTGTTACAGTTTTGATAGAAAATACACTAAAGGTCATAAGTGTGTTGAGAAGAAATTATTTTACATAGATTGTGAAGAGGAAGAAAATGAACAAGAAACATCAAAAGAGGAGGATATACACTAGGAACCAACCCCAGAGAAAGAAGAAACGAATCTGACCATATCTTGTAATGCATTGGCAGGAATTAACACTCCTAAAACTCTCAAGATAGAAGGATATATCATGAAGAAAATGTGAAAATTGTACTGTAGTATCATGGTTTACTTCTCCTACTTGATTAAATTATACAAGTTATATTTAGAAATTAGATTCAGAAAATACCGAAGTAAACACAACTAGCAGTCTACGCATGCAAATCATTTACTGAATATTACGCTCATTCAAACAAAGTGACACATTGATTTTTGGACATAAGTCCCCGGAAAAACCCAAAGCGGGAAAACTGGTGCAGAAGATATGAGGGTTTATTTTATTAAGTAGAATCTGAGTACAACAAATCTGGGTTCCAGATCTAAAAAACCCGACAGAGAATAAAAGAAATCTGTAGCTAACTTGTTGTTCCAAGGCCAAATATCTGACTGATCCACACCCTCAAACGGGATTTACAAGACACGGCCCGGATCTGGTCCTAGAAACCCCAGCGCTGCCCCTGAAGCCCCAGCGTCAGCGCTACTAGGCTCTGTCTGCCACTGCGCTGCTGAGAGAGGGACTGTGTAACCCCAGAGTGGGTGGTGTAGTCCTTACGCTACCTCTGCAGGCCTCTGCATAACTTCTGAAGCTCCCTAAAGCTACAGCGTTACCTCTCCTGGGCCTGCGTAGCGGCTAAAGCCGCTGTGTTGTGCAGCTGCTGCGCAGTCTCTTTGCTCCTCTGCGCTGTCCTTGTTTGTTGCTCCTCTGCCTCTTGCTGACTCTTGGCTCCGGGATCAGATCATCCCCTTAGACAATACTACCCCTCGATGCAGAAAACTCCTCCGGAAATTTTTAGCAAACCCTGCCATAGAATTCCAGATCAGTCTCTCAGCTCTGCCTTTGTGTGTATGTCTCCAACTGACCCTCAAGCCTTTCTCTTATACTTTTTCGATGATCTCATCAACGGCTGAGATTAAAACATTCATCAACCGCTGAGATTAAAAGACTGCTTGATCCGTGTCTTTTAGAACATTTCAGCACATGTGTTAATTAATTCACTTTAATTATTCAATTTTCCTAAGTTTAGACTTAGGAAATCCATTAAAATAATTAATTATTTGAATAACTTGAACACCAGCTGAAATTTCACAAAAAACTTTCTGGGTTTTGGAGTTCAAGTGTGTCTTAGCCCCTCCACAAAATTTTGGGGCTAGAGCCCACCCGATGCTACACCAACTATACAAAAGCTCAACAGAAAAAGGTAATAGTACTAATTGATTCAGGTAGTACCCATAATTTTATTCATTGTAAGATAGCCAAGGAATTTAATTGATTCCTATATCCAACACCAGAGTGCCAAGTGATGATTGCAAATGGAGGAACTGTCAATTGCTCTGAAAACTGCCATAATGTCAAGCTAACCATGGGTGAATATGTATTAAATAGTCTAATGCTTTCCATTCCAATGGGTGGTGTTGATGTTGTACTACGAGTCGAATGGTTACAATCTTCGGGGAGGATAGCTTTTAATTTTCAAGAACTTTTCTTGAAATTTTGTTGTGAAGGAAAGGAAGTTGAATTAAGGGGTATCGCGAGGAAACGGGGAAAGATAATACGCTCTAATGGCATGACCAAGGTTTTGAAGAAAGAACAATGAGCCGTAATTGTACAATTAGGCTCACTAGAGGTTCAAACATCAAAATCATCTATTTCTCCAGATCTCCAAAAAGTCTTGGACAATCATTCCAAGGTATTTGAGACTCCCAAAGGCCTCCCACCCATTCGTGATCATGATCATGCTATTCATTTCATTCCAGGAAGTGTTTCTCCAAACAGCAGGCCTTACAGATATCCCTATGCCAAAAAGAGTGAAATTGAATGTATGGTTGCATAAATGTTAGAGGTCGGTAAAATTCAACCTAGTCAAAGTTCTTTCTTTGCTCTTGTAGTATTGGCGCACAAGAAGGATGGATCATGGTGTATGTGTTCGGATTATAGGGAGCTCAACAAGCCCACTATTAAAGATAAATTTCCCATTCCTGACATTGATGAATTGTTGGATGAATTACATAGAGAAATTTACTTCACCAAGTTGGATCTTTGTTGTTCGACTTATAGGGAGCTCAACAAGCTCACTATTAAAGATAAATTTCCCATTCCTGTCATTGATGAATTGTTGGATGAATTACATAGAGAAATTTACTTCACCAAGTTGGACCTTTGTTCAGGATATCATCAAATTAGAATGAAGACTAAAGACATTTTGAAAACACCATTCATAACTCATGAGGGTCATTATGAATTTTTAGTCATGCATTTTGGCCCTACTAATGCACCTTCAACATTTCGAGGTTTGATGAATTCTATTTTCAAACCCTTCCTTAGAAAAATTTGGTAATTTTTTTTTATGATATACTAATCTATAACAAATTTTGGAAGGGGATCATGTTCAACATGTTGGCAGGGTGCTCAAACTATTGGAGGAGAAACAATTATATACAAAAACCTCGAAATGTTTCTTTGGAGTACAGGAGGTGGAATATTTAGGTCATATTGTATCTCATGAGGGTGTTAAGGCAAACACTAAAATAATTAAAGCCACTAAGGAATGGAAAATCCCAACAGCCATAAATCATCTTCGAAGATTTCTTGGGTTGACAAGGTATTATTGCAAGTTTCTTAAGAATTATGGGAGGATAACAACACCTCTAACAACATTACTAAAGAAAGATGCATTTTTTGGACTCCAAAAGCAACTAAGTGTGAAAGTTTCAAAACAGAAACCCTACTGCAGTATCTAGATCTACTTCACCTACTTCTTTCATTAACATTTAACAAGTTATTTAACTAAAATATTCACAAAAACACTAAAGCAGACACAAACTGCAACCTACACATCTACAGATCATTTACTGAATAGTACACACATGTGACAAGATTACACACGATTTTTTGGACAAATGTCCTTAGAAAAACCCAATGCAGGGAAATCGATGCAGCAGCTCTAGAGGGTTTATATTATTATGCAGAATCTAAATACAACAATCTGGGCACCAGACATGGTTGGCCCTACAGAGAAATTACACGGTAATAAGTACCTTTCACTCAGAGACAAAAGATATGGTTGTATCACACCCTCAAACGGGATTTACAGATCATGTGCCCCTTCTGGTCCACTAGAACCCTCAACATTGCCTCTGCAGCCTCTGCGTCAGCCCTTAACTAGCCAACGTCCCCACTGCGTCACCCTAACTGGTGTTGCGCTGCCTCTGCGCTGCCCCGACTGGGACTGCATCACCCTGTCTGGTGTTGCACCCCACACCTTGGTTGGGCTTACGCAGCCTCTGCGTGAAGCTAGCTGGATTGCGTCGTCCTGGTTGGCTCTACGCTGATTGGTACTCACAGCCCCTTCGTCTTGTTGTATTCTCGGCTTTGGATCACCTCATCCCTCACCGATCTTTGCCCCTCACTGCACTGCAATTTGTTTCGAATTTCTCAGCAAAACCCCGCCACAAAAATTTGACTTAGCTTCAGTGCTCTGCCAACGTGTGTGTATCTCCAACTGACCCTCAAGGCTCTCTCTTATACTTTTCTCATTGAAACATCAACGACCGTGATCTAATCTCTTATCGCAGATTAAAAGACTGCTTGATCTGCGTCACTTAGAACATTTCATCACATGTGTTTAATTAATTCACTTTAATTTTTCTAATTCCCTAAGTTAGACTTAGGGTCCTCATTAAAAAAATTAATCATTTTAATATCTCACACACCAGATGAAATTTCTCCAAACGCTTTTTGGGTTTTGGAGGTCTTGTGTGTCTTAGCCCTTCCATAGCCCTTCCACAAAATCTCAGGGCTAGAGCACACCCAATGCTACCTCAAAATCTCAACAATTACAACCTTCATCCATTCCAAGTCAACATTGGGAGGAGGTCTCAATGGATTTTATCACAGGTTTACCCAAGTCTGAAGGAAAGAGTGTCATCATGGTGGTAGTTGATAGACTTACCAAGTATTGCACACTTTTGTGCATTATCTCGTCCTTTTAAACTTTAAAGTCAGCACAGTTGTTATTGCATTTATGGAAACAATTCAAAAGCTACATGGAAAGCCAAAGATTATTGTAAGTGACAAATATCCCATTTTCACTAGAAATTTTTGGACGAAATTATTTTCTTGTCTTGGTACTCAATTAGCTCATAGCTCATCTTATCATCCTCAATCTAATGGGAAAATTGAGATGGTGAACAAATGCTTAGAAGGATATCTTCGTTGCTTTGTATCTGATAAACAACATAATGGGTCAAGTGGCTACCGTTAGTTGAATGGTGGTATAACACTTCCTTCCATGCTACAACAAAAATGACCCCATTTATGGCACTTTATGGATATGATCCATGGTCCCTCACATCATCTTTAAGAGAAAATTTTAAGGTTCAAGAAGTGGAAGATCACATCGAGCATCAAAAACGAGTTATCCAACTCTTAAAGGATAACCTCACTCTGGCACCAAATCGAATGAAACAACAGGTAGATCAACATCGCAGTGAAAGAAGTTTTGAACTAGGTGACTCGGTATTTTTACGGCTACAACCATACAAACAAATGTCCCTCAAGCAAGCTAAGAAGGATAATAAATTATCACCCAAGTACTATGGTCCTTACAAGGTGTTGCAAAAGATTGGTACAATGGCATACAAATTGGAGCTGCTTTCATCTTCCCGAGTACACCAAGTTTTCCATGTTTAATGCTTAAAAAACGTTATCAGTGAAAAGCTCCCGGTTCAAACAGTGTTGATAGAACTTGACAAAGAAGGAAAAATCATACTTGACCCTGAAGCAGTCACGGAAACAAGAACCTGACAGTTACGGAATCGATTAATTTCAGAGTATCTCATTAAGTGGAAGAACTTTCCCAGTGAAGATTCCACATGGGAGGATTGGAATTTTATACGAAAGCATTCATAACTACTCAAGTGTTGAGGACAACACTTTTTTGAAGAAGAGGGGCATGTTATGTCCCTCTAATACTAGTGTATCCCCCGTATTGTTATTGTTAGTGTAGCCCTTATTGTTATGGTTCTACCCATGTATCCCCCATATTGTTATTGTTGTGCCCCTAGATTATTAGTGTTATGTAGAATATGATTATATTGTGCCCCTTAGACTCCTATATATAGAAAGGAGGTCTTATCATTTGAATAATCGAAGAATTGTTCATTTATGTGATGTACAGGAGGTTGCCCCCTTGAAGAGGCTAATTTTGAAGTCGTTGATCTATCTTTTGTTTTGTTTTATGATCTGATTGCATAACAATATGAAATGTACTCTTGATTCTTGTATATTGTAAAAAGGATGAAAAATTATTATTGTTATTTTTGTGTAGCACGGGTTTCATGCTCAAGGTTATTTTATTTAGAGGTCAAGCACCCATTGAGTGCTTCTAGGGTTTGTCATAAAGTTAAGAAGTCAATAGAGTCATTGTCATATGAAGAAGACCCGATTGGGCATATTGTAACATGTCAAAAGAATTTTATTATTTAAAGTGTCAAAATAACCCTCCAAGACCAAGTCGGCCTGGCAGGTAAGAAGTTGGCCTCATTAGGGCATGTCATTCTCCTTGGAAGCCTATATATGGGAGGGAAATTGACCTACTATGGACAATCACTCACTTCTCATCATCTAAGCAAAGTAGAGGCAAAAGAAAGGCAACCGAAGAAGGATAGAACGATGGAGGACGAAGGTTTTGGGTTATTTCTCTCTCTCTCTCTCACGTGTGAAGATAAGGCTAGGGTTTTGCAATTGCAAGGTCGAAATTGTTAAAGTTGCAGAAAGAAGGTCTAAGGAAGGACTTTTAGGTCACCTACAAGCCCTAGAAGGAGAAACAACCCAAGCGAAGGAGAAGGAAGTCTTGGTAGCCCTATATTTGCTCATAGGTGTGGAAGTAGCAACTATTGCAGGGGCTGAAAATTTCAAACCAATAGTGGAGGACAAAATTTTGTAGCTAGGGGTCGAAATTGTGCAGCTAAAAGAGATTTGACTAGGTTTGACTTGGATAGAAGAAGCACATCATCAAGAATATCTAGCTTGGCCTTGGAAGGGTATTGTTCTTGGTCTAGAGGTCTTGGAATTTGTCATTTGAAGAATCTATAAGAAGAGAAGGGATTTGTGGGTTTTGCTCTGAAGTGGAGAGGTTTTGGCCCTAGCTTGCAACCTACATCCAGTGTTCTTGTGTACTACTGATCTTCATGTTTTTTATAGTTGTTTGATGATAAGAACAACATAATAACAAGAGAAAAATCTAATAATCAAGAAAAAGTAAAAAATACATCACAAGCAGTTATCAAGTATAAGAGAAAAAATGCTAAGTATATCCCTATCGATTTTGCAACATGGTTTCAAAGCTAAAGTTGACAAAGCGCATGATGAAGATCACTGCATCTTTGAAGAAGTCACTGAAGCAGTTTTCTATGATGACAAGTCATCTCAAGCAAGGCATCAAAGCATTTTGGAATCTCCTATTGTCTATCAAGAATCATATGACCAAGACTTCTACTACAAAGGACAAAGGGTTATTCTCAACACTTAGAAGTACGTTTGAAGATGAAAATATATGGGTAATTGACACTGGAGCATCCAAATATATGGGTAATTGACACAGGTGAGCACAAACAAGTAAAGACCCTATCAAGAGGAAAATCTTCCTACTCTGTTGAACTTGTTGACAAGAAGAGCTATCCTGTAAGAGGAATTGGATCAACCTCCTCACTGGAGTTGGAGAATGTTGGAAACATACATCTCAACAACATTCTATTTGTACTAGGTTTTCAAAAGAATTTACTTTCTATTTCATGTCTAGAAGATAAAGGAGATAGAGTTGCTTTTATTGATGTAAAAGTTATGGTATGCGATAAAAGCTCTAGAATCAACAATGCAAAAATCATTGGGATTCATGAAGGAAGACTCTACAGGTTACTCACACCTCTCTCTCAAGCCTTAGTTCACATTGAAGTCAACCCATGTGAGCTTTGGAAACCTTCACTACAAAATCTTACCAACTCTAAATGCAATGGTGAATGGAATCCTTGAACTTAAGGAGGATCATGAACGAGTTTGCAAGGGATGTGCTTTAGGTAAAAATGTTAAGAAACCATTTGGAAGCAGTGTTTCAAGATCAAAAGAAATCCAGGATCTCATTCACTCTGATGTCTGTGGCCCTATGTCTACAAAGTCTTTAGGTCATCTATACTATGTAACTTTCATCGATGACCACTCAAGGAAAACTTGGATCTATTTGCTGAAGTCCAAGCATGAAGTATTTGAAAATTTTCAAGAATTCAAAGCGGAAGTAGAAAATCTTACAGAAAGAAGGATAAAAATACTAAGATCTGACAATGGAGGAGAATACACATCAAAGGAGCTCATAGCTTTCTGTAAGGAGGTTAGAATTAAGAGGGAGTTGATAGTTTCATACAATCCAAAGCAAATTAGAGTAGCAAAATGAAAGAATCGCTCAATTGAAGAAAGTGTTAGTGCTATGTTACACGATCAAGACCTACCTCAATTTTTGTGGGGTGAAGCATCTAAAACAATTGTCTACATGTAGAAGGACATGGAGCAGCAAAGGGTACATTCAAGAAAAGTAAGAAGCCTAAAAGATATTCAAGGTATGCAACCTATATAACAAAGTTGATTGAAGCAAAAGCATCCACCTTTGAAGATGTTGTCAATAATCAAGAATGGAAGGATGCTATGAATGAAGAATAGCAATCAATAATGAACGGAGTTTCGAGAAATCATTCGTAGGTCGAAAGAAAAATCTGTGGTGACTTCCAAGGGGCTCTACAAGATTAAACGTGCAACAGATGGAACTATTGATAAATATAAAGCAAGGTTTGTGGCTAGGTGTTTCTCCCAACAAGAAGGCATCGGTTATGAAGAGACATTTGCACCTACAACTAGATACATGACTATATGATCGTTGATCTCTTTGGCAACATAGATGGGATGGAACATCCATCAAATGGATGTCAAGACAACATTCCTGAATGGTACTTGTGAAAATTTCATCTATCACAACAATTAGAAATTATTCTCCTAATTGTTAATTTTATTTAACAACTTATTCGCAGTTTGCTACGACAAATATCAAATAATTCACAATGTGATTTTCACAAAACTGCGGAAGAAAATAGAGCTAGAAACTGAGAAAATACTAGCACACACACACACACATAAAAATGACAATTTTTGGACAAAAGTCCCCAAAAAAACCCAACTCGGGAAAAACGGTGCAACAGAGATGGTTTTTATTATTATGCAGCAGTGAGAAATTTTGAGTACAACTGGATGCGAAAATCTGGGAATCCTACAGAGAAAAATACTGGCAAAAATCTAGTGAGGAATTTTCGTCACTCCACAGGAAAATCTAAGCTCAGACTGCAGCTCCAAGTGAGTCTTCCAAACTACCTCTATGCTGCCCTATGTCACCCTAGAGCAGTCCCTTCTGCGCTCAACTTGAATCAGCTTCTCCTCAACCTGTCTAGGCTACTACTATCTCGGAAAATGTTTCTCCTAGCTTCTAGAAGCTCTATCCAGCCACTGGAACTAAAATTCAGTGTTTCCCAGCAGAATCGAATTTCCTCTAGACGCTACTACGCAGTCCTTGCGTCCGCCTCACTCTGGCTCTTTTGCCGCTTTGCAAATGCACTCGCTAGATCTGGAAATCTTCCTCCATCCTCACTATCCCTACCCCTCTCTCATTGCTTCGACTTTTGGCTCTCTCCGGCAACTGACTGCTGCTACTCTGGAAATCGATCTTCCAAGAAATCGAACTACTAAAGTGTTTTCTCCATCACCACATCGACCTCCTCTTATAATACATTTTTGGAGCACCAACGGACAACATTAAAACATAATCGACGGTTAGGATCATCTCTGGATCGACCCGTGTAGGTTCTAGACTATTCTCGACTTATCTCAATTAATACTGATTAATTAACCATATTCCCTAAGTTTAGGCTTCGGAAATATTTAAAATACAGTTAATAATCTAATTGAGACACTTCTAGGCGGAATTTCCAGAAATGATTTCTGGGTTCTAGAGATCTCATGGATTCTAGCCTCTCCACAAAATTTCGTGGCTAGAACACATTCGATACTACAAAAACTAACAATAGTATTGATGAAGAAGTCTATATAGAACAACCCTTGGGATTTCAAGTGAATAATCGAGAGACTCATGTCCTTCATGTCCTTAACCAAGCTCCAAGGGCTTGGTATGCACAGATGGACACATACCTACAAATATTACGCTTCTCGAAGAGTTCTACTGATCTAAATCTCTATATAAAGGTAGTGAAGAATGAACTTGTAATCATTCTTCTATATGTGGATGATCTTCTCATAACAAGTGTGGAAAGTCGTTTTCAAGAACACAAGAAGCAATTGGTAGCAAAATACAATATGAAGCCTATATATAGGAGGGAACAAGACCTCCTATGGACACTCACTCACTTCTCATCATCTAAGCGAAGAAGAGGCAGAAGAAAGGCAAGTGAAGAAGGATAGAAGGATGAAGGACAAAGGTTTTGGGTTATTTCTTTCTCTCTCACACACACACGTGCGAAGATAAGGCTAGGGTTTTGCAGTTGCAAGGTTGAAATTGTTAAAGTTGTAAAAGGAAGGTTTAAGAGAGGACCTTTAGGTCACCTACAAGCCCTAGAAGGAGAAACAACCCAAGCAAAGGAGAAAGGAAGACTTAGAATCCCTAAATTTTCTCACACGTGTGGAAGCCACAACTATTGCAAGGGCCGAAAATTTCAAACCTGCAGTGGAGCCTGAAATTTTGTAGTTGGGGGTTGAAATTGTGCAACTGGAAGAGATTTGACTAGGTTTGACTTGGATAGAAGAAGCACATCATCAAGAAGGTCTGGCTTGGTCTTCGAAGGGTATTGGTCTTGGTCTAGAGGTCTTGGAATTCGTCATTTAAAGAATCTATAAGAAGAGAAGAGATTTGTGGGTTTTCCTCTCAAGTGGAGAGGTTTTGGCCCTAGCTTGTAGCCTACATCTTGTGTTCTTGTGTACTATTGATCTTCATTTTTTTTATAGTTGTTTGATGATAAAAACAATAGAAAAATTAGGGAAGAAGCTTAATAATCAAGAAAAAGTAAAAAATACATCACAAGAAGTTATCAAGTATAAGAGAAATCATCCTAAGTATAGCCCTATCGATTTCTCAATAGTTGGGACATGTAATAGTTCCTTTTATGATGTGATGGGGCAACATTGGACCTAGAAACCAGGTGTTGGCCATAATAATAAGGGGTAGAGCTCATGCTTGGCTTTTTCCCACAAGCTAATTTTAATGTTTTAGCCATCTTTTTCATTTTATAATTATCTTTCTTTTTGTTTCTTGCTTGTAGCTATCATATGCATTTTATTTTTCTTTTAGCTACATTAACCTCCAAGTTAATGTTTCCAAGCTGGATCCATATATGTGGACAAGGAGAGGGGGTGTGTTATAACCCAATGTACCCAGAGAATGGAGATGGAGTATAGGGCTCATAGTGGATGGAGGGAAGTGATAAGTATGGAATGGGAAGATGGGACCACACTATCTCAATCGAGGTTTTCCAAGTAGCACCCTTACTAAATCCATGGGCCATTAGGGGAGGTCCCACTAGACTAGGGTTGAAGATTACCCCCCATTTAAGGTGGGGGAATAAAACCATGGTAAAAAACCTCCCTTCTTCTAAGTCACACAATAATCCATGCCAAATGCCCAAATGAAAAACAAGCATAAGCACCTAATTGCATAATGAATAACATACCTTTTGGGTCGGATTGCCCACCTTCTAACATGTTCCCTTGACAAATGGGCGAGGAAACATACAACTGATGCAAGGGGTGGAGATAAAATGACATATCAGGTCGGCTACAAGGTGGCTGTCAAGGGTTGTTTACAGTCGTCTGGAAGAAGATGATTAAGAGAAAGGTTCTCCTAGCGGTACCCACTTTTGGTGGGTAACTTCTAGCTGCAACTTGGACATGCGCTCACCGTAAAGCACATGATCCATTTACTTGAACAAGGAGTTCATGAGAATTCCAACAATCTCTTGGGACGCAAAGCACATCACAATACAACCATTGAAATCATGTGCAACGGGCGTACTTTTATTGCCCATGTTTTTCAAATAATAAATCCATACAGAAAAGTAAATATACTCTAAGATGCAAGTTTAATCTATATTCAATCAATCTATTCTAGCATGAGAAAATAATATGATGATAAGAGCTATCCAAAATGAAACACGCAATGCAACTACACTACCATGCAATGATAACACACTATGCATGAGCTAAGTAGAGTCATACAAGCAATGTAACCAACATATCATTAGATCAATATAACATCCTTTGTTTATACAAGTTCTTATGAGATATGGGATCAAAATATCACATCATCCTTCACAAATTGAGCTTAATGAAGGGAAAAATGTGGGAGACAAGAGAACATGAAGAGCAAGCACCATGGAAAAGAATCATGGATGAGAAATAATTCAACTTGCGCCATCAGATCCTCTCATGTAACCAAAGAATGGAGAATCCAACAATTAAGCTCATAAACTTTTGATGAAAACCAACCTCAAGCATATCATCCTCATCATGATCCACTTGAACATAACTCTTATTATCTTCACCAATGCTTCCATCTTGAAAAACTATAAAGGGCTCTTTCCCTTTCCCATCACTTTTAACTTCTTCAGCACACTCAACGGGTCCTTCCTTTCAAAGGGCCACGTCAAAGTTTTGACAAGCTTCCTCAGTAGTTTGAAAACTTGGTCTTTTGAGTGCCAAGAACTATCTAATCAATATAGAGAAAGAAGGAATTCTTTTAGGCTTGCATGGATTCACAAACTAATCTTCGCGGCTAGATCCAATAGAAAGAATAGACAAATAAATGAGAACATTTTGATGTACCACATTTATGCTTGAGGTATACTTGACGAATTTAGCCACATGATCTACAGTTGCCAATGGATCATCGTTAAAGTTTGATAAAACTTTCAAATAATTGAAATCAATTCTATTCAGATATCCAGGAATCAATTTAATATACGAAGTCAGGTATAAATCTTCCCAATCAAACACTCCTTCAAATCTTGCATATCAAGTTATCAACCATAAAACAAGTTGCCAGAGTGAACTCAAAATGCCTTGAAGAATACTTGCTTCACCCTACAAGCATTTGAAATTTAAGGTTGAAAGAAGAACTAGGGCTTCATTCTTCCAATGGAGACCAAATAACGATCTATATTGTCATTAGGGAAGAAGGTAAATATTTCATAAAGGAAAACATGCTTTGTCCCCCTTCGTCCTCGACAACAACGCCAAATTATTACCACAAAATCTGGCAAGCCTTGGAGAGGGAAACCCTACAAGACAAAAGATAGATAAAGTGCTAACAATGCGGTAGAGGCCTAATGTCACCTGAGCCAAAATCCCTCGCTCTTTACGGACTTGACTTTCATCGATGGGAGGAATCCCTATAGGAAGGAGAGCACTTAAAATAGATATGCTAGGTATATGGAACAAAGTGATCAAGCTAGAGCTCATTTGAGAGAGAGTCTCATAATGGTTCAAGGCTTCAAAGAAAACCCTAGAAAAGAAGGCTCAAGACCTAGTGTTTTGAGATTTTCGGTGGTAATAGGTATCCATAAGGTCAAGGCTCGAGTGAAAGGGTTTCTTACAATGATATTCGATTGAGCCAAGGATCATGAAACCCTCAAGAAACTCCTCAAGTTGAGGGGAAAAGAAGCTAGTGTTTCCCTCTTAGAGCAACACCTAGGGCAAGATATTTTATAGATGAAATTTGAGTGAATGCCCACCAAATTGATAGGTTAGGTAACCTAGACCTATCTCTTGATGTTTAGGCTCTCAAATCACCAAAAAGTCTCCTCCCTAAAATTTCAATCCAAACCCTAGATTTTTGCCCTAGTCTTAAAAGAACTGAATTTGAGAAGATAAAATTATGGTAAAAATTTAAGGTTAATCATCAAGTGATAGGAACAGTTCCCTGTCCTATGGGGATATGGAGTCAAGGATGTGCTAGATAAGCCTAATTCTCTTCAAAGAAGGTCGAAATTTGATGCCTTAGCTATCAAAATTTCAACAATTACCCACTTAATGGAATAATGGAATTTTATGGAGAATAAGAAGTACTCGACTAGGAACATGCAGTACATGTTATACAATGAGTAACACATGCAATCCTCAACTAGATAGCATTTAGAATTTATTTTCAACAAATTAGGGCACAAACAAGCATAATCTAGAAGTAGCAATTCCATACATTAGACAATTCAAAATAGCAATCTTCAACAATAGGCACTTACAAGATAACATGTAGCCCATCCATTAAGCCATGATTGAATAAATAGATCCAAAGAATGTGAAAAAGCATAATCTAGAAGTAGCAATTCCATACATTAGACAATTCAAAATAGCAATCTTCAACAATAGGCACTTACAAGATAACATGTAGCCCATCCATTAAGGCATGATTGAATAAATAGCTCCAAAGAATGTGAAAATGAACTTCCATACATCAGAATGCATCCAAGTATCTATAAAATCACCCACAAGAAGCAAATGTGAATTCTCCAAGAGGTCTCAAATGCACAAGTCTAATGATGATGAGGGATGAAATGATCTCTCTCTAATTAAAACATGTGCAATGATCTCTAGTTTTAGCTTGAAAGCCCCTCAAGTTATAAAATAATGGACAAATACTAAGTGAGGTTACAAGCCAGCCTCATAACCAATGTAGAAACATATCAATCAACCCACAAAGAGGCTGAAATATTGACATCATGCATGAGTAGGCCCTTCTAGGGAATGTGTTGGGCTCCTCTAGTGTCAAAGTGAGTGTAGAGGGTGTTGGACATTGGATAAACCAACGCTCCATGTGTGTTTCGCGACATGGACTAACCGCCTCTCGTGGATCCTTATCTCTGGCGATGCGATCGTTGACTAACACCTGTGGGTTTTGCTTTAATGGCAATCGTGATTCCCAATAGAGGGCTCCAAAAATCATGATATAGGGGTTGGCCCGTAAATATCTATGCAAATCATCCTGTGGACTCCAATTTTGTGTTTGGGGCACAAAATGGGTCTCATGGGTCTCCTAGTAATAGAATAGTTTGATTTGCTAGCCCTCCCGTGTCTCAAAGGGCCAAACAAACTTCATTTGGGCCTCAGATCATCTGCCAAAGCATGCGATTACTACTAAGCTGTATGGGGTACATTGGTCCAAGTGCATCATCTCATGATTAATATAGGTAAAAGTGAAAACTGTTGGGGTGCTTTAGGTACCAATGGAATGCAATGATGCTTTGCAAGTGGTAGGAGTCCCATGGCTTTCAACGCTCCACCTATAGGGTGTCATAATGCTCCTCTAGTGGACTTGCGCCCCAGTTAAGTTTCCCAACCCATGATGAAAACCACCTTCCAATCACACACAATGTCCAATGTTGCATCTTCACCATTAGGTACAATAATCATTAGTGCATCTAAGTCGACCAAGCTTGTTAGTTAGGGGGAAATTGACACTTCATACAGGGCTTCACTTCCAAATTTGGGGCTTCGATCACATAATAGTGTTACATCCCTAGGTAGGAGTGGTTAATAGACGACCTTGTCAAGTGTTCCTAGCCCTAAAGGGGAAAGACAGGTCCCTAGTACATCCCTCAATCAATAGGTGGCATATGACTAATAATGGAAAGAAGGGAGAAAAGAGGGTCTTAGGGCCAAATGCCAAGCTCAAAGCGGTAGAAATGATGAGGAAATCCACATTTTGGACATACAAAAGTGAGAAGGGAGAAAAAATGGATGCATGAGTTAATTCGGCCTTTGTTTTCCACCCCTCTTATTACCTTTTTCCTTTTCTTGATTTTTCTTTGTATTATTGCTCGAAGCTCTAGGAAATGAGAGCATCTTGTGAATGATGTGTAGTAACGATTACCCCTTTAAACGTTGGGATGTTTGACATGCCCAGTAGGGGTTGGGACATGCACGAGTTCATTTTATGATGTGATGGGACAACATTAGCCCTAGGAACTGGGAAGGCCATAATGATAAGGGCTAGAACTCATGCTTGGCTTTTTCCCACAAGCTAATTTTGATGTCCTAGCCATATTTTCCATTTTTTAATTTTTTAATTTTTTTTATTGCTTATGGCCATGATATGTTTTATATTTTTCTTTTAGTTGCATTAACCTCCGAGGTAAAGTTTCTAGTCCCGAACCAGATATGTGCACAAGGGGTGATAATGTGCTGTAACCCAGTGGATTCATGGTCATGTGGACCCAAAGAAGGGAGATGGAGTATAAGGCTCATAATGTAAGGAGGGAAGTGATAAGTACGGAATGGAAAAATAAAAGAAACACTACACAATCGGGGTTTCCCAAGTAGTGCCCTTCCTAAAGACATGTGCCATTATGGTTGGTCCCACTAGACTGATTGAAGATTAATCTCCCATTTAAGGTGAGGGAACAAAACCACAGTCAAAACTCAATTGAAAAGTGTAACTAGGCTCGATCTTCATAATGACATGTGTAATTGTGATTTTATGTAATTGTTGAAAAGAGGGAAAATAAAATTATTATTGTAATGCTTGTCTCATGGGTTTCATGAGCAAGGATTTTTATTTTACTAATGGGAGCATTGTGAGCCTTTAGGTTTTCTCATCTAGTCATAAAAGTCGAATTGAGTCAATGTCATGTATGAAGGAGCCTTCTTGGGCATGTTACATTTTGTATGAGTCATTAGATAAGTATAAATAGCCCTCCAAGACAAGCACAAGCATCTCCCTTAAAGTTGGCTTCAAAAGAAATAATATTATATCTCTAAATGACACGTCAGCCTAGTTGGATTACAAGTCGGATTATTATGACGCTCCAACAACTATAAATAGGGCAGTACATCCACATTTCAGAGTAGAAGTTTCAATCAGGGTCTAAAGTTGATAAGAAGGGTGAAGGTCATCATTAAGGAGTCCTATAACCAGCGAGAAGGAAGGAAGGAGCAACGAACTCTTTCAACATTGTTTTGGACTGTTTTTGCGTCAAATAAACCTCCACACGTGCAGAGTAAAGGGATTGTCTCCAGTGCAGAAAAAGTTGAAGTTATAATAGACCTCCAAGACAACCGAATTCAGGAAGAACTCAAGCCTAAGGGTAGCCGATTTGAATGAAGAAAGTCTCCTTCTAGAGCGAAGAAGATAAAGGGTAAAAGTTGCTCAAATACATGTGCTAGGGTTTCTGAAATAAAGACAAGGAATGCAATGCTGAACCAAGGACCAAAATTCTGAAGAATAGCCGAAGTAAAAAGAAGACAAGTAGTTGGATCAAGTATTGACTTGGGCACGAAAGAGAAGAAGTGAAAAGGGAACTTGTGTCTTGGCCTTGGAGTGTCAAATAGGTCAAGTGTCTTGGTCTTGGCATTCATCAATTGGAATCTCTATAAGAAGAAGAATTTGCTTGGTTTTTCCTCTCAAGTAAGAGAGGTTTTGGCCCTGGATTACAACCTATATTCTGTGTCTCGTCTCTTTATAGTTCATGCATTGGTATTAGTTTGATGAAGAATAATACTACACTAACATAAGTAAAAGAAGATCCTAATCTAAGAAGTAAAAAGCATTCACAAGCAGTTACTAAAAAAAGAGAAATCACTTAACCTTCATGCCCTAGATTTCTCAACATGGTATCAGGGCAAAGATGACAAAGTCAAGGAAGGGCATCCTATAAAGGGAAGGATCAAATCTCAAGGAAGGCATCAAAACAAATATCATCTTGAAGTCTAGATCTACAAAGAAAGCATCAAAACCCTAGATTCCTACCATTGAAGACATCATCAAGAAGTCATCATTGATCTTGATCAACAAGACTTCACCATCAAAAGGGATCTCCCTCTCTGTGAGATCAAGGATCATTATTGAAGAAAACTATCTTCAACAAAGAGAAGTTTTCTATTCTCTGTATCATCATCAACATCAAGGAGGTAGCAAGGAGAAAGGAGCATCCTATCAAGTAAGTATATGACCTTATCTGAATTTGTCAAAATGTCTTTTCGCAAGGAAATAAACAAATTGGTTGGGGCTTCAAACTATCTTGCATGGAAGAAAATCACAGATTTGAACCTCATTGAACATGAGGTCATGGATCATGTCAAAGGATCTATCACCAAACTGGGAGAAGAAGATGCACAAGCTCTTGCCAAATATATGAATCCATTAGGGATCCCCTCATCCCATATGTATCAAAAATCGAAACTTCAAAAGAAATCTATGACAAACTGGTAGATTTGTATTTCGTAAGCACCACAGGGGAAGTTATCTCTCTAAGGCAAGAACTCTACAAGAAGAAGATGTTAAAGGAAGAAGGAATAGCCTCATACTTTATGAGGATATCTGAGATCAGGGATCAACTTCAAGATCTAGGAGAAGTAATGTCTGACAGATAAATGATTGCAGTTGTATTAAACACAATCCTGGAGGAGTGGGGTAACTTTATTTCAAGTATTTATGGGAAGAAAGAAGCTACTCGATTCCATGAACTATGGTCGCTATGCAAGATTGAAGAATCTAGGCTAAAGACAAAATCTGATGTGGGATCAGGTGAGCGAAATCAAGCATATGCTGCAATAACAAAAAGAAAGGGACAATTTGGAAAGATTGGTCCTCAGGAAAAGAAGAAGAACATGGCTATAATACAATGCTATCAGCGTCAACAATATGTGAACTATAAGAGAGATTGCCCTAAGCTCAAGAAGGACAATAACAAAAGAAGAAGCAAAGAAGCCCTCATCACCGAGGAAGTAGAGGAAACTTAAGAGAAGAAATCCAAGAAGGAGGAAGTAATAGATCTCCACTTTTGAGATAGTCTTCCTCACATTAGTTCTTTTCAAGTTCCTAAATCTTTTGTTGTAAGATATGGCTATCATGATTCACTAAGTAAAATAATGGCATGCATCAAGGCATCATAGAAGCATTGAAACCAAGAACTCGGAAGATTATCATAGAGAAGCATGGAAGATGGTTAGGATCTATGGAAGTCAAGGATATAGCTCTTGGGAATCTCATTGAAAACACAAGTAGGCAAGGCCATCTAGTAAAAGGTTCATCATACATCTGTCAAAAGGAAAGATTTGTTGATGGGGATACTTTAGATCCTCAAGATTCTCTGATGGAATCTTCATTGAAAGGTTCACCGATCATGATGGGAAGCAAGTGTTTCATCAAGAAATCCAAACTTGTGAAATTCATTAGATGATGGTATGATGACATAAAAGTGAAGTGGATCAAGGGATTGAAGCTCTTTCAATCAAGGAAGCTACTGTAGGAAGTTTGGATGACCCAAAGGAAAAATGAGTTATGTATGCTTACATTTGATATTGTGGAAGTCATGTCATATGGTTGCAGATATCATGAACCAATGCTCTATCTTAAGAGCATGATAAGAAAAAAGGATCTCCTCCCTCAAAAGGATGCAGGAATGCATGGGTCAAACATTCACTAGATGAAATCAACATAATATGTCCTCATATGAAGCATAAGGTGGTTGACTACAATTGAGGAACTCTGATTGGAAGCTCTTGGGAAGGAAATGTGTGAAGAAAGGAAGGAAGAAATCGTGGAATATGCAATTATGGTAAAGGAAATCAACATCTGAAAGACGAAAAATATTTGACTAGTATATCTCCATGGGAGATATGAAGACTCTGATGGAGTCTGAAAAAAAAGAGAGACCCTTGACAATATATATATTAGGGAGATGTGTTGATATGTATGCAAGATGTTGATGTAAACTAGATGTCATGATGAAAGACCATCACAAAAGTAGTGTTGACTTTCATGCTCATTCCTTTATTTTTAAACAAATATCTGGATGGGTTTATGTAGGGTTGCCAAGGGAAGATCTATTGATGTCTTCCACCACCCATGCACAAGTAGTAGGATGAAAGATCCTTAAGTAAACATGGCATGAAGAAAGTAGCATGGACTGAAGGAAGGCCATATATGGACTAATGGATCACTTTCCAATGACATGGCTGACCCATGGATGAAAGTGATGGATGTTCGATGCCCTATGTAGAAGTCCCAAACATGAAGACTCTTAGATAACGAAAATAAGTTCATGACATTGTGAAGAGGATTTCTTCAAGCAGTTGCTTGTCCCATAATCCCCACCTGAGGAGTTGTTGTAGGTCCCTAATTAAGGAGCCTGGAAAGAAGTTTCTTACTTGGAAGAAACTTGGAAATTACATAAGCCAAGAGCGAGCTTAGGTACATTCCTTCCGTAGGAATGAGTATATTCCTTTATTGGAATAGATATGTCCTCCCTAATTAAGGGGAGAGATAGACACATCATTCTTGTCTTCACTTGGGAAGACATAATGGAGGATTGGGTAAATATCTAGCCTCTAATGCTCTTTGAGGACATATTAGGGCATCCAAGATAAGAGTAGCCATTGCTGACTCATACTTTTTGAGGACAGGGAATCCAAGGTAAGAATAGTCTTGGTGGAACACACCCTGAGAACCCAAGTGGGGTACGTTCTGAGAGAGACAATGATGAGGGTGTCTATACATCATTGGTCTTGCCAACATTGTGCTCAAATCTCGTGGAGAGATAGAGTTGTTAGTCAAGGCCTTGCTATGCAACAATGTTGGTTGATATGATGCTATACAGATGGGTTACCAATCTGACTCTTCTTATGAGAAATTCTTCAAATTGAGAATGACCAAGAACCATTTTGAATACCTCCCTAATTCAGAGGGAGTGTTGAAAAGTGTAACTAGGTTCGGTCTTCATAATGACATGTGTAATTGTGATTTTATGTAACTGATGAAAAGAAGATAAATAAAATTATTATTGTAAGATAATTGTCTCAAGGATTACATGAGCAAGGAATTTTATTTTTGTAATGGTTCCCATTGTGAACCTTTAGGTTTTGTCATCTAGTCATAAATGTCAAATTGAGTCAATGTCATGTATGAAGGACCCTTCTTGGGGATGTTACATTTTGTATGTCATTAGATAAGTGTAAATAGCCCTCCAAGACAAGCACAAGCATCTCCCTTCAAGTAGGCTTCAAAAGGAATAATATTATCTCTCCAAATGACACATTAGCCTAGCTGGATGACAAATCGAATTATTATGAGGCTGCAACAACTATAAATAGGGCAGCACGTCCACATTTCAGAGCAGAAGTTTCGGTCAAGGTCTGAAGCTGATAAGAAGTGCAAAGGTCATCACTAAGAAGTCCTATAACCAGCGAGAAGGAAGGAAGGAGCAGCGAAGTCTTTCAACCTTGTTTTGGACTATTTTTGGGTCAAATAAACCTCCACACGTGTGAAGTAAATAGACCTCCAAGTCAACTGAATTCTAGAATAAGTCAAGCCTAAGGGTAGCTGATTTGAAGGAAGAAAGTCTCCTTCTAGAGCGAAGAAGATAAAGGGTCAAAGTTGGTCAAATACGTGTGCTAGGGTTTATGAAATAGAGACATGGAATGCAATGTTAAACCAAGGACCAAAAATCTGAAGTATAGTCAAAGTACAAAGAAGACAAGTAATCAGATCAAGTGTTGACTTGGGCACGAAGGAGAATCAGTGAAAATGGAACTTGTGTCCTATCAGCGTCAACAATATGTGAACTATAAGAGAGATTGCCCTAAGCTCAAGAAGGACAATAACAAAAGAAGAAGCGAAGAAGCCCTCATCACCGAGGAAGTAGAGGAAACTGAAGAGAAGAAATCCAAGAAGGAGGAAGTAATAGATCTCCACTTTTGAAAGTCTTCCTCACATTAGTTCTTTTCAGGTTCCTAAGTCTTTTGTTGCAAGATTTAGCTATCATGATTCACTAAGTAAAATAATGGGATGCATCAAGGCATCATAGAAGCATTGAAATCAAGATCTCAGAACATTAACATAAAGAAGCATGAAAGACAGTTAGGATCCATGGAAGTCAAGGATATAGCTTTTGGGAATCTCATTGTAAGCACAAGTAGGCAAGGTCATCTAGTACAAGGTTAATCATACATCTGTCAAACAAAAACATCTATTGATGGGGATACTTTAGATCCTAAAGATTCTCTCATGGAATCTTCATTGAAAGGCTCACCGATCATGAGCGGAAGCAAGTGTTTCACCAAGAAATCCAAACTTGTGGAATTCATGGGATGATGGTATGATGACATAAAAGTGAAGCAGATCAAGGGATTGAAGCTCTTTCAATCAAGGAAGCTACTGCAGGAAGTTTGCATGACCTAATGGAAAAATGAGGTATTTATGCCTATATTTGATATTGTGGAAGTCATGTCATATGGTTGCAGATAGCATGAACCAATGCTCTATCTTAAGAGAATGATAAAAAAAAAGGATATCCTCCCTCAAAAGGATGCAGGAATGCATGTGTCACACATTCACTAGATGAAATCAACATAATATGTCCTCATATGATGTATGAGGTAGTTGACTACAATTGAGGAACTTTGATTGGAAGCTCCTGGGAAGGAAATGTGTGAATAAAGGAAGGAAGAGATCGTGCAATATGCAACCATTGTAAAGTCAATCAACATCCGAAAGACCAAGAAGATTTGACTGGTATATCTCCATGGAAGATATGAAGACTATGATGGAGTCTGAAAAAGAAAGAGACCCTTGACAATATATATCTTTGGGAGATGTGTCGATATGTATGCAGGATGCTGATGCAATCTAGAAGATGTCATGATGAAAGACCATCACAAAGGTAATGTTGATTTTAATTTTCACTCTTTTATTTTTGAACAAATATCTGGATGGGTTTATGCAAGGCTACCAAGGGAAGATCTATGGATGTCTTCCACCACCGATGCGCACGTAGTGGCATGAAAGATCCTTAAGTAACAATGGCATGAAGAAAGCAGCATGGGCTGAAGGAAGGTCAGATATGGATTGATGGATCACTTTCTGATGATGACATGGCTGACTCATGGATGAGAGTGATGGATGGTCGATGCCCTATGTACAAGTCCCAAACATGAAGACTCCTAGATAACGAAAAGAAATAAATGGAATTGTGAAGAGGAGTTCTTCAAGTAGCTGGTTGTCCCATCATCTCCACCAAAGGAGCTTTTGTAGGTCCCTAATTAAGGAGCCTGGAAACAAGTTTCTTACTTAGAAGAAACTTGGAAATTCCATAAGCCAAGAGGGAGCATAGGTACATTCCTTCCATAGGAATGAGTACATTCCTTTATTGGAATAGATATGTCCGCCCTAATTAAGAGGTAGAGATAGACACATCATTCTTGTCTTCACTGGGGAAGACATAATGGAGGATTAGGTAAACATCTGGCATCTTATGCTCTTTGAGGATGTATTAGGGCATCCAAGATAAGAGTAGTCGTTGTGGACAGATATTGTTTGAGGACTGGGAATCCAAGATAAGAATAGTCTTGGTGGAACACACCCTGAGAACACGGGTGGGGTATGTTCCGAGAGAGACAATGATGAGGGTGTCTATACATCATTTGTCTCACCAACATTGTGCTCAGATCTTGTGGAGAGATAGATTTGTTAGTCAAGTCCTCGCTATGTGACAATGCAGGTTGATATGATGCTATACAGATGGTTTACCAATTTGACTCTTCTTATGAGAAAATCTTTAGATTGAGAATGACCAAGTACCATTTTGAATACCTCCCTAGTTAAGAGGAAGTGTAGAAAAGTGTAACTAGGTTCGGCCTTCATAATGACATGTGTAATTGTGATTTTATGTAAGTGATGAAAAGAAAAAAAATAAAATTATTATTGTAATGCTTGTCTCATGGGTTTCTTGAGCAAGGAATTTTATTTTAGTTTGTGAGCCTTTAGGTTTTGTCATCTAGTCATCAATGTCAAATTGAGTCAATGTCATGTATGAAGGACCCTTCTTGGGCATGTTAAATTTTGTATGAGTCATTAGATAAGTATAAATAGCCCTCCAAGACAAGCACAAGCATCTCCCTTCAAGTCGGCTTCAAAAAGAATAATATTATCTCTCCAAATAACACTTCGGCCTATCTAGATGACAATTCATCTTATTATGACGCTGCAAGAACTATAAATAGGGCAATACGTCCACATTTCAGAGCATAAGTTTTAGTCAAGGTCTAAAGCTGATAAGAAGTGTGAAGGTCCTCATTAAGGAGTCCTATAATCAGCGAGAAGGAAGGCAGGAGCAGTGAAGTATTCCAATCTTGTTTTGGATTGTTTTTGAGTCAAATAAACATCCACACGTGCAAAGTAAAGGGACTATCTCCAATTCAGATAAACCAAAAAAAAAAAAAAAAAACCGAAGTTATAACAGACCTCCAAGACAACTGAATTCAGGAAGAAGTCAAGCATAAGGGTAGCCGAGTAGAATGAAGAAAGTCTCCTTCTAGAGCGAAGAAGATAAAGGGTCAAAGTTGGTCAAATACATGTGCTAGGGTTTCTGAAATAGAGACAAGCAGACAAGCAGTCAGATCAAGTGTTGACTTGGGCACGAAAGAGAAGCAATGAAAAGGGAACTTCTGTCTTGGTCTTGGAGTGGAAAATAGGACAAGGGTCTTTGTCTTGGTATTCGTCAACTGGAATATCTATAAGAAGAAGAATTTGTTCGATAATTTCTCTCAAGTAGGAGAGGTTTTGGCCCTAGCTTACACCCTATATTCTGTCTCTCTTGTCTCTTTATAGTTTATGCATTGGTAGCTCTTTGACGAATAATAATACTATAATAACCTAAGTAAAAGAAGATCCTAATCCAAGAAGTAAAAAGCATTCATAAGCAGTTACTAATAAAAGAGAAATCACTAAACGTTTATGCCCTAGATTTCTCAACAAAGCCTTCCTTCTTCCAAGTCACCCATTAATCCATGCCAAATGCCCAAATGAAAAACAAGCATAAGCACTCAATTGCACAATGAATAACATACCATTTGGGTTGGATTGCCCATACCAAATGGACAAGGAAACATACAACTCATGCAGGCAGCGGAGATAAAATGGCGCATTCTATCGGCATTATATATAGGGGCTACTAGCTACTAACCGCAAGAAAATGATTAGGAGAAAAGTTCTCCAAGGGGTACCCACTTTTGGTGCTTAATACTCCCCATGTTTCCTATGCACTTGGGATGGGGGGAAACTTAGGGAAACATTTCCCCACGTCCCCTTTTGGGAAACTTGGGGAGACATAAAAGGAAACGTTTCCCCAATGTGGGGGATGCATTTCTCCTAAGGCGTGCTTGTTAACACCCCCGCTCATAAAGGGTTGGGCATCCCCCGTGAATTTTGATTAAAAACAATAATTTATAAGTGGGGAAGCCTAATATTCAACCCTAGCACCCTACTAATGCTATATTGTTAATTTTGGACAACTAGGTCCAAACTCCATGTTGTGATGCTTAAATGAAGATACCAATATTTTTATTGGATTCCTCTTTCGGAAAGGTGCAAGATAAATCTAAAGATCGTCTTGATCCAATGAGCAGAACATTTATTTTGAATTTATTTAGGATATGTGCAGGTCGGCCTTAAGGTTTTGTGCCCCAGTTGTTGTGTCACACACCCTCACTGATGGATATATATTGGTCAACGTTGGAGGACATTTTCACTTATCTCATCCTCACACATTTCTTTCTCCTCATCCTCATACGTGGGAAATTTCCAGCGGCAGCACATTTCTGATTTCGGTCTAGGGTTTCTACAGCAAACTTTGACCAGCCTTGACTTTGGTCAACGCAAGGTCAAATCGACCCGAAACTCTCCCAAAATTTTGATTTTCCTAATCTGCATTTTCTGGCACTATTCCCAAGGCAAAATGTTGACTTTCACTTTTCAGTGTTGACCTAGCTGTTGTTGTTGCTTGTGTTAGCTGTTGACTTTTTGGGTTGACTTTTGAGCTGACCATTTGGCTGTCCTAGAGGGTTGTGTCACATTGCTGGTTGGCTTAACATATTGAGACTTTGTTGGTTGAAGCATCCTGTTGACCGCTGTAACACACCAACACACTCATATATTTTTGGCTTGTCTTCTGTCGATCTACTGGTATGTTCTAACAGCATTTTACTTTATTGCTTATGTGATTGTTGTCTGATATTGGGTTTAAAAGTAAAGTTGCATCTAGCATAGAACATCTACAACAATTTACATGGAATCAGGGTTGAGATGAAGACAAAGCCCTAATTTGTAGCAATCACCGAAGAAGAGGATGGGTTCCTCAAACTACAATGGCTTTAAAGCTGATGACAAATTGACTGGGAAGGATGACTTCCATGCTTGGAAGATGACATTGGATCTTAACTTGGAAGACCAAGATGTAATGGACTATGTGCAGGGTAAAATCCAAGAGCCTCCATCCACTGCAACTGTTGCTGCCAAATCAAAGTGTAAGAAGGGGGAGATCAAAGCAAAGCTGATGATCAGGGACTCAATTCATAAGAGTCTAGTTGCCTACATCTCTGAGCTGGGCACATCCAAGGAGATGTATGACAAGTTGGTCCACATGTTCAAGGCCAACAATGCGAATCAAGTCCTATTCTTCAAGAATCAATTGAAGAATCTGAAGTAAGCCAGGGATGAGTCTGTTTAATCATATTTTCTGAAGCTGACCGAGATCAGGAACAATTTGTTGGCTATTAGGGAGACAATAACTAATCGAGAGATGGTACTCACCGCACTTGGAGGTCTCTCATCCGAATGGCATGTGTTCAACACTACCATTCTCAATAACAATGTGATACCTGACTTTGACGAAGTACTATTGAGATGCGTACAAGAAGAGACAAGAATGAAGGAATATGAAAATGAAGGAAATGTTGCCTTCGCTACTCATTCTAAACTTTGGTAAATAAAGGAACAAAGGAAGAGCAGGGGCCCAAGGAAAGAAGGGCAAGTGTTACACTTGTCATAGGCCAGGTCACTATGTTAGAGAATGCCCTTTCAAGAAGGATTCTCCCGATGATGATGATAACAACAACAACCGGAGGAATGGCAAATAAAGGAACAACAAGTTCAAGGGAAAGAGGAAGGCTCCCTCCGGCAGAAATGGTCAACCTTTCAAAAGGTTGAGAAATTCCAGGTATGAGGAATCAAATGTTGCTGATAAAAGAAATGAATTCATTCTTGTATCTTCCCTCTCTGTTGCATCTCCACCCAACCCTATGGATGTCTGGTTGATAGATAGTGGTGCCTCAAGGCACATCACTGGGTTCAAGGAAGCACTTTCTGATATGGTTGAGAAGGATACTAATCTGGAAATTATCCTTGGAGATAATGACATATATCCCATGAAAGAGACAGGGACTGTGACCCTCCACTTGTCTCAAGGTCAAGTCCTCCTCTTGCAGGATGTACTCTATGTACCTGATTTGAAGAAGAACCTTGTGTCTATATCGGCCATGAAAGACAAAGGTTTCAATGTGGCATTCATTGATGGGAAGGTGCGCATCTGGAAGACGAGTTTCAAGGAAGCTATCACGATTGGGTTTAGAGTTGATACACTCTACCAGGTTGGAGGAAGTCCACTGGGAGCGATGACATGTGATACTATCCGACAGACCGATAATGTCACTGAATATGAGACGAACGAGTTCAAGAACTTTTGCAGAGAAGCTGGCATCAAGAGGGAGACCACAACTGTCTATACTCCTGAGCAGAATGGCGTTGTTGAACGAGAGAATAGGACCATTGTGGAAGCTGCCCGTGCCATGCTATTTGACCAGGGTCTACCGAAGTTTCTGTGGGGAGAAGTTGCAAACAATGTTGTGTACATAATAAACCGATGCCCGCATTCCGCTCTAGACTCCAAAACTCCCAAAGAGGTTTTCACTGGTAAGAAACCTGACGTCTCACATTTCAGAGTTTTTGGATGTCCAGTGTATTTTCATGTGCCAAAGTAGAAGAGGAGCAAGCTGCATGCTTCTGGGAAAAAGGGAATGTTTGTGGGCTACAGCGAAACTTCGAAGGCCTATAGAGTCTATGTGCGTGGTCAAAGGGAAGTGGAGATATTCCAAGATGTCACCTTTGAAGAAGATGCTTCCCTGAGGAAAGTAGTCAATCTTCCGAGATCTGAGGAAAATCATGAAGCAAGGCCTGGAAATCAAGAAGAACTGAAGGATGAGACGATGACCGATGATGAAGGACTGATGGACCCGATTGATCCAATGACCGATGATGAAGGACTGATGGACCTGATTGATCCACCTCCTTCACTGGGGAAGAGACCATCATGGCTAAAGGACACTCTCGAGGATGATGAGGGACATATGGCCCCAAGTGGGACATTCCGTGAAAGCAAGAAGTCGAATAGATACCAAGGGTATCTAGAAGCCATGAGTACTATTGTACAATCTGAACCTGGATCTTTTGAGGAAGTCGTAAAGCATCAAGTCCGGAAGGATGCTATGCACGAAGCGTATGAATCCATAATGAAGAACGATGTCTGGGATGTGGTTCCAAGACCAGAGGACAAAGCAGTTGTCCCCTCGAAATGGCTCTACAAGATCAAGCATGGATCTGAGGGACGTGCTGAAAAGTTCAAGACAAGATTCGTTGCCCGTGGCTTCTCTCAAAAGGAAGGCATAAACTATGATGACATATTTGCACCTGTGGCCTGATATACCACCATCCGATCTATCATAGCCCTTGCTGCTACGCAAGGATGGAGTCTTCATCAGATGGATGTGAAGACCGCATTTCTACATGGTGCGATAAAGGAAGAGGTGTATGTGGAGCAACCTCTGGGGTTTGAAGTCCAGGATCGAGACACCCATGTCTGCAGGTTGAAGAAAGCCCTCTATGTGTTGAAGCAAGCACGCAGAGCTTGGTACGAGAGGATAGATAGTTACCTGATGAAGCTGGGCTTCACTCGTAGTAATGTTGATCTGAACCTTTACTTCAAGGTTGATAGAAAGAAGCCTCTCATTCTGGTACTGTATGTGGACAACCTCTTCCTGACAGGTGTTGACCCTCTGATTCATCAGTGCAAGAGGGAGCTCGCTTCTGAGTTTGAGATGAAGGACCTAGGACTGATGCATTACTTCCTAGGCCTGGAGGTCTGGCAGAGACCTGGCGAGATTTTCCTTTCTCAAGGAAAACACATTGTGAAGCTTCTGGAAAGATTTGGTATGGTGCACTGTAAGTCCGTGTCAACACCAATGGAGCTAAACTTTAAGAAGTTGAGTGGCAGCGCTGCTAGGCCCGTGTTAGCAAATCCAATTAAGTATCGTCAACTCATAGGGGCCCTGATGTTCTTAGTGAAAACCTATCCAAACGTATGTTGTGCAGTGAACACTTTAAGTCAACACGTAGTTGATCATAACATTCACTGGGTTGGTGCCAAGAAACTCTTGAGATATTTCTGTGGCACGAGAGACCATGGGCTGAGATACACTGCAGGGAGCATGACACTCCTTGGATATAATGATGCCGATTGGGTTGGCAGTGTGGTGGATCGCAAGAGCACATGTGGATGCTGCTTCACACGTAGATCTGCTTCGGGCAGGAAACGGAAGTCGGTAGCCTTGAGCACCACTGAGGCCAAATACATTGCAACATGTATGGCCTGTTGTGAAGTCACTTGGTTGCGAAAGCTCTTCAGTGAGTTGTTTGAGCATGTGCTAGATGCCATCGTTATCCTTTGTGATAACCAGAGGGGGATTCGTTTGTCATAGAATCCCGGGTTCCACGATCGATCCAAGCATGTTGATGGCTGGTACCACTTTATCTGGGATATGGTACAGCGAGGCACCATAAGGCTCTATCATATAGGAACTGATGAGCAGGTCGCTGATATTCTCACAATGCCCTTGGGGAAGGTCATTTTCCTAACCTTCCATGAGAATCTTGGAATCGTGGAACGACACTATTCTGAGGGCCCTGTTGGACGATGAGCTCTTGGAGCTCTTGGGGGGCTTTGGGGATAGCTTCTCGAAGCTATAAACAACCATAGGGCTAAGCTTGTCGGACCTTGTTAGTGTGCTTCTGCCCCACTGTTGTAATGATTGAGTTGGTTCACCTCTCATTATCTGTGCCCCGTATGCATCCTACCCATTTGAGTTTTGGACTCATGGGAAGTACATCTCATTTGGCCAGTGAGGTGGGAAAAGCTAAAGACTAGTAGCAAAGACTGATGGATGCATCAGAGATTGTCGTACTCTCTATTTAGGATGGCACAGTCCAACCACTTGATCTGGGATCAAGTCTAGAGAGGTTTCGGACCTCCAACTGACTTCGGGTTAGTATATGACTCTCTTGAGTCCAAATGAGGTTTCGGACCTTCTATTGACTTCAGGTCAGATAAACCAACTTCGGGTTGGTATGAAACTCTTTATGATTCCTATAGAGGTTTCGGACCTCTGGGCTGAATCTGTCAGCCGAGAATGATGTCTTTGTGACTGACTCACATCTGTTCTAAAATAAAGAAGCCAACAAAGCAAGTTACGGCAGGATGACGCACGATGTTTGGATTGCACAGGTGGATGGAGTTCTCCCTAGTTGAGAGGGAGTGTTAATTTTGGACAACTAAGTCCAAACTCCATGTTGTGATGCTCAGATGAAGATACCAATATTTTTATTGGATTCCTCTTTCAGAGAGGTGCAAGATCGATCTAAAGATCATCTTGATCCAATGAGCAGAACATTTATTTTGAATTTATTCAAGATATGTGCAGGTTGGCCTTAAGGTTTTGTGCCCTAGCTGTTGTGTCAGACACCCTTACTAATGGATATATATTGGTCAACGTTGGAGAACATTTTCACTCATCTCATCCTCACACATTTATCTCTCCTCATCTCATTCGTTCGATGTCCTTGGTGGCTCTTCTCTCCACATGTGGGAAATTTCCAGTAGCAGCACATTTCTGATTTTGGTCTAGGGTTTCTGCAGCAAACTTTGACCAGCATTGGCTTTGGTCAATGCAAGGTCAAATCGACCCGAAACTCTCCCAAAATTTCGATTTTCCTAATATTCATTTTCTGGCACTATTCCCGAGGCAAAACGTCGACTTTGACTTTTCAGCGTTGACCTAGCTACTGCTGTTGTTTGTGTTGATCGTTGACTTTTTGGGTTGACTTTTGAGTTGACCGTTTGGTTGTCCTAGAGGGTTGTGTGACATTGCTGGTTGGCTGACCATATTGAGACTTTCATGATTAAAGCATCCTGTTGACCATCGTAACGCACCAACACACTCATATTTTTGGCTTGTCTTCTGTCGATCTACTGGTATGTTCTATCAACATTTTACTTTATTGCTTATGTGATTGTTGTCTGATATTGGGTGTAAAAGTAAAGTTGCATCTAGCATAGAACATCTACAAAAATTTACCTATATGTAATTAATGGTAATGTTAAATGCTTAAAATAAAAGGATCCTTTTACTTAAATTTTTAACATTACCGTTAATTGACTTAAGAGGTTTGAGAGTGGTTTTGAACTCATTGAATTTTTTATGGAAAAAGTAGAATTTTACATCCCACTCAAAATCCAACAAATTTAGCAGTTTTCAGGATTTTAGGAATTGGGGGATTACAACGTTTCCATTTGAATATATCATGTATGAGAGTATGGAACTAGCATTTAATCAAGAGCACCAATCTCTCTATGTATCTCGATGTTGGTGGCATTAATTATTGAACTCCTCTATCGTGACCCTAGTAAAAATTATACATATTTGGTTATATGCACCCTTGCAATGTGTATATATATATATATACATTGCATATTTCTGTATGATAGTTAGGATTCATATGGATGCACATTAATATTTACATCTTATTTTTTCAAAATTTGAATTTCTATGTTTTTTTTGTTGGACTGATATTTTGGTCCAATTCGTTTTCTTTAAGTTCCTATTTTTAGCGTCAACCGGTTTGATCACTGGTTTGATTTTGATAACATTGTTCACCCATTGTGACTCTAATGTAATCCATTTGGCTTGTAATTTGTCAAGCGGTAGATCATTTGTGCCCTAAATAGGCCTTATTAGAGGATGTGAGTTTCCCTATTATGCTTCATAAGACTCATTCTTCACAAGTGATCTTTCCTTCTAATCAGTTAAGGTGGATTTGTTTCAGCATCAAAACTCATTCACTCAACAGTTTCACGCTTACCACTCCAAAGCCACAAGAGCTCTGCAAATCAATATGAGGAAAAAATTATGCATGCCAAAAGAGTGAGCTACAATCTCTCTTTTATCATCAGAATACCATGGGACTATACCATGTGTGATCAGAATACCATGGGTCTCTCTTATATAACTTTTCTTTTTCTTGGAGTGATCATTCAGAGATGGAAATTACAGTGCTCCTTGAGACTGCTTTCCCTCAAGCAATTGGAAACTAAAATGATGAAAAATTTGCTCTTCTTCCCATGTAGCGTCCTCTACTGGGAATTATTTCCACCTGATAAGATACTCTTTGATCACTTTGCTCCTCAATTTCCTTTCCCAGACTTCCAAAATCTCCTCAGGGATCAATACCAATTGCCCCTCCTCATCCAGTGGGGCTAACTACTAAAGTAATAACCTATTGTACCAATGATTTCTTAAGGCATGATATATGAAAAATATTATCAATCTTGCTCCCCTCTGACAACTCAAGCTTGTAAGTTAATTCCTCGTCTCTCTTGATTACTTTGCAAGGACCATAAAAGCATGGTTTCAACTTTTTTATACCACTTTATTTCATAGAAAATTGTATATATCGCTACAAACTCAAGAAAACCAAGTTACATACCTCAAAACTGCATTCAAACCTATGCTTGTCTGCATACGTCTTCTGTTCATTCTGGCATCTAGCAAGTTTTCCTTAAGGATCTTAAGGATATCTTGGCTTTACTGTATCCAATATTTAGATTTGGGAGCCTCACTACCCCCAAATGCCAAATCCACAAACAAAGCATCATAGTCATACAATGCTTGGAACGGGGTCATACAAATAGACATGTGGTATGTGGTGTTGTAGAAATGTTCTCCTAGATGCAACCACTTAATCCAAGCCTTTTGTTGTCCTGACACATAGTTACGCAAATACCCCTCAACTCATTTGTTCACAATCTTTGTTTGGTAATCCAGCTTAGGGTGATAACTAGTACTAGTAGTGAACTGAGTAGCCAACCAACAGCTCCTGCCAAAAAGCATTAAGAAACATGTTGTCTCGATCACTGACAATGTTCTTAGGCTAGCCCATGGAGCCTACACACCTTTCTAAAAAACTACTCTGCCACCTACGTTGCCTTATACTTTGATGAAATCGCGAAGAAATATGCAAATTTGGTTAACAAATCAACAACTACATAAATGCAATCTCGGCCCTAAACCTCCGGTAGACCTCTAATGAAATCCATCAACACACTCTCCCACTTTTGTTCTGAAATGTGAAAAAGTTACAATAAACCTGCAGGATGAGTATGCTTTGACTTGTTCCGTTGACAAGTCATACACTCTCTCACATGTTGCAACGCATCATCCTCGAGGCCCTTCATAAGAACCTCTCCCTAATTTTCCTATAAGTTTTGAAGTATCCAGGGCACCCTGCTAAAGGTGTATCATGAGTAGCCCTCATAACCTTCTTCTGAAGTGTGGACTTATTAGTCCTTGTAGAAGATAATGTCATCCACCGCTCTGTAGTTGTCATCTTGAATGTGACTATCAATCAACTCACAAGCAAACTTATTCTTTGAATATTCCACTAGCAGTTGTGATTTCCAATCAGCAGAAATCTCCATAAGGGAACATGTTGTCGATTTCCTCGAAAGAGCATTAGCAACAATATTTTTCTTTCCCATCATATACTGAATATCAAAATCATAAGGGTGTATCTTGCTTTACCCATTTCTACTGCCTCTCATTCAGGTCTTCTGTTCTAGGAAATACTGCAAACAATTATGGCTAATCCTAACCACAAATCTGCCACTAACCAAATATTGTCTCGACTTCACCAAAACATGCATAATGGAGAGAATTTCCTTGACGTAGAATGAGTAGATCCTCTCTAGTTCCGTGAGCTTCCATCTTTCAAATGTTATCGAATGTTTGTTCTGCATCAAGACAACTCTTATATCCTCTCTCAAAGTATCACACTCAAGAAAAATGATTGAGTGAAATATGAAAGTGCCAACTCTAGACAAGCACTCATCACCTCCTTGAACTTGTCGAATGCCTATTCGGCTTCCTTTGTCCACATAAATGTCCCTTTCTTCATAATATTTGTTAAGGGGGCACCCAACTACCAAAACCCCTTAATAAAGTGCCTATAATAGTTGTATAATCCAAAGAATCCCTGCAACTCTATAAGGGTCCTAGGTGATGGCCAATCCAATATGGCTTAGATCTTCTCTTGACGTACTTGCACCCCCTGCGCACTGAAAACATGGCCTAACTATAGAATCTTTGTTAGATCGATTTCACACTTTGACAACTTAGTATACAATGACTGCTCTGCCATAATACCTAATATCCCATTTAAATGCTTCAAATGATCCTCCCATGTCCTGTTGTATATAAGGAGATCACCAAACGATACTGACAAAAGCTTTCACAATTGGTTGTTGAAGATGTGGTTCATGCAGGACTGGAAAGTGACAGGTGCATTGGTCAACCCACAGGGCATGACCAAGAACTCATAGTGCCCATAATGACACCTGAAGGCAATATTGTGAACATTTTGTTTCCTGTCCCTCATTTGGTGATATCCTGATTGAAGATCAATTTTCGAGAAGTTTACTTCCTAATGTAACTTTTCCAATAGCTCATCAATCTTGGCAACAAGATACGAGTTTTTTTTATTGTTTTCTTATTCAGAGCTCGATAGTCAATACACATCCTCATATTTTCATTCCTCTTCTTAATCAAGACCACTGAAGAAGTGAACGGACTGGAACTGGGTCTTATATGTCCCATCTCTAACAACTTGATTGCTTTCTCTATTTCATCTTTGAACTTCTTCGGGTGCCTGTATGGAGTAGTTATTGTTGGCTTGGCCCCTTCTTCTAACTCAATGGTCTGCTTAAAGCCTCTATCAAGAGGTCTCCCTAGAGGGATCTCCCAAAAAACCCGATCATATTTGCTCAACAAAGACTGAATGTCTTCATGATCATGTTGGTTGCTATCTGAAGATTTCTGGGTCATAATCAGACACTCAACTTCCCAAGATAAATCGCCATGCCTGAATATGCCTTCCATTTGCTTGGTTGTAACAATCTTAGGGGAAACCTTGGCCATGTTGCTCAGAACTACCCTCTTACCATTTCATGCAATAAATTCCATCTCCATTGTTTGGAAGTTCTACGAGTGTTTCCCTATAGACTAAAACCATTAAACACCCAATACAACATTAGTATCTGCCAATTCAACCACACAAAAGTCACCGATCACAACGTAGTTTGTTGAATTTTTCTACAAGATGCACAATAGAATATAGTTTTCTGCCAGATAATTACTTCCTAATGATTTTCACATAGTATTATTATGCCATTGATATTATTGAGCAATTACACAAAAAATCAACATTAAATGCAGTGGAAACAGTAAAGATCATAGAAAGACGTCCATGCACAATAGATACAATATTTTACCGTGGGAAATGCAACCTTGGGAGAAAACCCAACAAATTTTCTTTAGAAGAAATTCTTCTTCAAAAATATTTACAAAATCAACAATTTTGTCTAGAAATTTGTGCCAATAATCCAAGTAAAATACCAATCAAACCTACTCAACCTCATACTAGTCAACCCTAGTCAATTTTGTCAAGAATCACTTTTGAACTCTACAATCAAGCTTGTTGATTTTATTAGGGCATAGCAAGAGCAATTTACTCTCACAAATAACAACTTCAAAAATCCATCATTAACATTAGTTTTCCATATCACAATTTTCATCATTGAGTAGTTATACATAAACCATTAAGCATGAAGAGAACAATAGAGAAATAGCCATGAAACCATGAGACAAGGGACACATAAATTAGCCCTGATGCTAGGGAAAACCCTACAAGGGGAAAACCCATAAATTCTTCCTTATGAGAGAGAGAGAGAAAGAGAGAGAGTTCATCAATTTATCAGAAACCAACATCAAGAGGATAGCCAAACCAATACCCAAGAACAAGATGAAATCCCAAAACCCTCCTAAAATTTCGGCCCTCCCTTCTCATGAAATTTGTTGGAACAAAGCTAGAGAAGACAAATGTGATGTGTGTAAATGGGGGAGGAGGTATCTTCATTATATACACTGCAAAGGGGGTCGAATGGGTGCTTCTTAAGGGCCTAACCGACCTAAAACAATTTGAGGCAGACTTGTAGATTTTGCGAGGGAAAACAATAAATAAAAATTTGCAATTTTAATTTTCTTTTCTTCCTTTTATTTTAGTTAATGGAAATATTAACCATGGCTACAATTTTCAACACTCCCTCTTAGCTAGTGAGGTATTTTCATTCTCTTTCATCAGAAGGAAAGTAGATAGCATCACAGTCCATCCAATTTCAAAGCTCCCTCTCAACTAGGGACATATTCTTCGGACTCTTCCATCTCAGCTCGACTAAACAATGATGTCTCGATCCACAGGGGATGATAAGGGATATTAATTTACCAAAACCAAGTCCATGACAGTCACATTTGACCTTGGTAAAGATCACACACACCCTACTAGTATCTAGGTCAAGCTCCATGACCTAAAATAGTATATCATAGATCTCATCTTAGATATACATGTCTCAACGTAAGGAAAGTTGATAGTTGCATCATCATTTCATCTCATCTCATCTCATTTAGGAAAAATGATCCACAACCGACAATAGGGGAGATCGATTTAACACAACCAAGTCCATGGCAATCATAAATGAAACTGGTAAGATCACAGACACCCTATGTCCATTGACTAATCCTCACCCAACTTGATCCTCAGTGATCAAGTGGTAGAACACCCGCATCCAACACTTAGGGAGATCAATTCATTTTATCCAAGTCCGTGGTAGTCGTGTCCAACTTTGGTAAAGGTCGTTTTGCACTAAAATTCTCAAAGTTCCAAGGAAGCAGAAGTGCCAATTTTTTCAACAAGATATATCAACGGTCCATGTGTCCTGGTCACCCCGTTCTGCAAGTTATATGATGCAAATGATCCTAGTAAGACCTTGAGTATATGTAACAACATAAGTAAGCCTATTATTTTGGCGACGAATTTCATCCTAGGAGGTTTTTTAACCTCGTTGATTATTTGTGTTTCTAAACACGGCGAATCAAAAGAGTTTTCCCCCCTCCAACTTTAACCCCCAAAGCATCATCATTTCATCTCATCTCATTTAGGAAAAATGATCCACAACTGACAATAGGGGAGATCGATTTAACACAACCAAGTCCATGGCAATCATAAATGAAATTGGTAAGATCACAGACACCCTATGTCCATTGACTAATCCTCACCCAACTTGATCCTCAGTGATCAAGTGGTAGAACACCCGCATCCAACACTTAGGGAGATCAATTCATTTTATCCAAGTCTGTGGTAGTCGTGTCCAACTTTGGTAAAGGTCGTTTTGCACTAAAATTCTCAAAGTTCCAAGGAAGCAGAAGTGCCAATTTTTTCAACAAGATATATCAACGGTCCATGTGTCCTGGTCCCCCCGTTCTACAAGTTATATGATGCAAATGATCCTAGTAAGACCTTGAGTATATGTAACAACGTAAGTAAGCCTATTATTTTGGCGATGAATTTCATCCTAGGAGGTTTTTTAACCTCGTTGATTATTTGTGTTTCTAAACACGGCTAATCAAAAGAGTTTTCCCCCCTCCAACTTTAACCCCCAAAGCTAGGGTGTGTTGGAAACACTAAGAGGGGGGGTGAATCAATGTTTCTTAGATCAACACTTTAATAATCATTTTCAGAGCATTAGTTAATCTTCAGTTATTAATATTATTGTTCACTAAGACCAGTAAACAACAATGCAAAAATAGAGACAGTAGGTGCAAGGTTTTTAGGTGGAAAACCCCCTCCAGGTCAAAAACCACCGAAAGGTTTTCTAATAATTTCTTTAATCTTCAGCCCCAACTGACAAGAAAGCTACAACTTCCTAGAACTCTAGAAAAGCATTCTTCTCCAGCTCCCACTAGAAGGACACCCCAACGCCCCGGTTTTAGCAGTCGTCAGCTAAAAGGATGCCCCAACACCCAAGTGAGCCACAACTCACCCTAGCACCACCCTACCACCCTATAAGGAAAAAAATAAAATAAAAGTGTGGACTCCCGCACCATGGACAATGATCCACGTTACAATGATATTTTTCAATGAATTTTCTTTGACTGGCCAACAACTCTAGGACCTAAATCCTTGTCCCGAAAAACTTTGACAATAAAACTGACTCTCCCCAACAATGCCTTTTACAACTCTAGGCAATAATGACCCGGTTACAATGACTTGACTTTTGACTTTGAAAATGCTTATTGAAATGCTTATTGATACATGGGAAGCTTGTTGATGATGTGACAAGTATAGCTGGTCTATCTTCAAGAAATGTCCTTGTTGCAAAGTTACCTTCAAGAGATGATGATTGTCACTTCAATTTCATATATGTCCTTTAGTCTTCTTCAACCTGCAGACGAAGTTCCCAAACAAGACCCAATCCCAAAACAAAACAAAATACCCTTCAACTTACCTCTACCTGCAATACACATGTAAGTACAAAACAATGGAAATATAAGATTCATGAATTAAATAACAATAATATGTACCTGAAGTGAGCTTGTGCCTTGTGTATTGTCCTTATGTTCTTTACTTGTCCACCAAACTTTGTCATCAACCAAGGATTGGACTAACAGTTAACTAAGACAGACCTAAAGGATATTTTACATACTACCTAGACCTAATAGCAAACCAAAAGTAGGTTATACAAGAGTCTAAATCTATGATAGACCCTAATCACTTATACCTGATTACAAATATCAATATTGGCCTCAACTTTAAACTTCATACAAGCGTTATCTTGAACTCTAATCCTATCGGATTTAGTTGCTCGTTGTTACAACCAGTCTACCATGTTATACAATGACCATGCTACTCTTACTGCAAACCTAACTTGACATCAAGCATGCAACATTCCAGAATTGTGTAATGATTAGGTTTGTAATTTGTATCCTTGGCATGTTACAAAAATGTGTTGCTTAAACGACTAATAATGTGATAACTCTCAAACAATAATGACATACCTAATCAACAACAAATTGCAACAAGATAAGGCCTCGTTCTTCTTGTATTTGTTGAAGTCTAACCTTAGACAGTAATTTTCCCCTAGAACGAATGGATCTGCACTAAGAAAGATGCCTTTCGCTTAAATTGCAGTCAGTATTGTTCTTAATTCAAAGTTAAAATCATGTTGAAGGACCGAGACCCTGTATTCCCCTTCGCTAGACTCGTAATAACCTTTTCTCAAAAATGTAGACCTGTACTAAATTTTCCAGATATTTCCAAAGAAGATCAAACCCTGGCCCTATATCTCCTACATTATCTGCCTCGGGGAAGTTGAATATTTATGGTGGTAATATCCTTTTAATCTTCGTTAAAGTTTTATTCATTTTGGAAGGAGATAAATGCTCCTTTTATAAGAGATCCTTAAGGATGACCGTTAGAAAATATGAGGGGCTTCAAGGATTAGACGTGAAGATTTTGGACTTTAAGGATTTAATGTATGCCTTGTATACAAAGTAAAGAGGGTCGTTTGCTCTTTTGGAATTTAAGTATTAACAATTTTACGTTAAATGAGCCTTGTAATTTGTAGGAAATTTAAAATAATTTTTATTCTTAATAATCATTAATTTAATTTATTCTTCGTCATTTACTTGTTTCTTTAAATACCAAGAAATTGTTTACTAACCCTCTTTGGTGTCTTTTGTAGGTGACACATGAGTGTAGTAAGTCAATTATTGATTTATTGTCTTTGATTCTTGAAATTATTCAAGTTATACGTGGTGAGATTATGGTGAGAATCCCTGTAATATATTGACAATCGTTGGTGAATAAGGTGTCATGACTCTACCCCCTAGGGTTTTTAGCCCACAAAACTGGGTCTTCAAATTTAAACTCATTTTTTTCTCAAACCAGAAGGAACCACGAGGTGTATCATATATCAACAGAAACAGCTCATCGAGGAGAATATATCTAGAAGGATCTTCACACAAGATTCCATGAATTTCTATGTCAACTATGCCATGGAAGATCGGGGTAGCTCTTGGTGCTGCTTGGGTTGAAATCAATGAAAACCACCTATCAACAGGGTGAAATTTATTGTCGAAATCTTAGGTGAGTCCTAGTGTTTTTAGTCGTGTCTAATGTAAAAGTGATTTGGGAATAATTTAAGCTAGTTACCTTGATTATTTTATTACAAATCACTCGGTCTACTAGATCATATTGTGTCGCAGAAGGGTTATGTGTATTGAAGGTCTATCCAAAATGTATATTCCCCCTTTAAGGATTGAAAATGTAAAATTTTATGTATTAGAGGCTGGAAAAATAATTAAATCCCCTCATGTGTAAATTAATTAATTTTTTTGGCAAAATAAAATTAAATTCTAAGCCAAAAAATTAATTAATTAGAGTCAAGTTAATTTGTTTTAGGAAGAAATCGCAGTCTTAAAGGAATCATTTTAAAGGTCCTCCACCAAGGGAATATTGTATTTTCCAAGAAAATTTCGACCCTTAAACCTTTGTGGTTAAGCCAAAGTCAATTTTTTTAGGAAATTAGTTCAAAATAATTAATTTTGCACTAATTGAAATGGAATTAAATGATAAATTAGAAAATTCCTCAAAAATAAAAAAATTAAGCACCAAGATTAAAAGATCTTGAAGCGCTTATCAACGACCAAGATTATTTTGACAAAGATGAAAGAAACTAGCTGTTATTTTTCCACTTGGAGGATTTATCTATAAATTAGAGAGTCATTTGACTCTCTAGCTATCTTGATTTCTGGCTAGAATTTGTTGTTGAAGCATTTTGTAAAATATTGTCCCACTGGGAACTATTTTTTCTTCTATAATAAAATACTTTTGGGTGCAACTTAAGGTGTTCTTGTTCATTGATTTGTGGTATGTCTTGACTACAGACTTCCTATGTTGTACTTTATGTGATTATTTTGAGATAATACATAGTGTTTGCAGGTACTCAATCCTTGGTCTCCAAGCTCACAAACTGTGGGAAAGGATCATTTTGCTTGGATCCTTAGTTTTTATATGGCTGATCAAATCTTCGCTAGGGCTATAGTGAGCATAAATTTTCTGAAGCATTTTAGCCATTCTTCAAAGGAAAATTATTATTAAAAATAATTTTCTCAAAATTCATTTAAAAACCCTTGTATAATTTGTAAATAATTCTGTAATTTTAAATTGTAAATCATTTTTTCTAACTTGGGTCGGGGTTTTAGATTTTTTTGTACATATTTGGGGTTTGGGTGTTGTATTTTTATTTTTTGCAGGTTGGATCAAAGGATCAAGTGGAAGAAGAGTTAGATCTAGGCCATTGAAGATAAGATTTAGTCTCTGGAAAATTTTACAAGGTTAGCCACTGAAAATTTTGCAGCAAATTTTCGATCTAAAGAAAGAAATTGGCATTGGAGACCTTAAAAACCCTGGACGTCTAGGGTTTTGAGGCTATTTTCGTAGGTTGCTTATTTACAAATCGGGCAAAAAACTCATTTTCTAAAGGTCCTAGCCCTTACCCAACCTAAAGGGCTAGTGTTTGGGACCTATTTTGCAAGCATTAAAAAGGCCATAAGCCCTTCATGGGCTAGATCTCATTGCAAACAAGGGCATCTTCAAAGGATTGAAATTTTACCTCTAAAAAATTGTTTTACAAGATTTTGGTCTCCAAAATTTTGATTTCCAAGTGACTTCTTCACCCAAAAATTTTGGGCTAGTTGGGCAACTGCTTCTACAAGGCTTGAGGCCTAGGGTTTGACCTCTAAACCATTTTTTTATCTTTGTTTTATTCCAACAGTTAAATCAATAAGAATTAGACCCTAAAATCACATGCTACATGGTACAAATTGTTTAAAATCGCAAAATTTTCATTTTCATGAATTTTTATTTTTATGCCTGCTGGAATTTACTGGATAACTGGAAATTTCAGATCTGAAAATTTTGAAGCATACATTTAAAAAGGATCAAAAGCTAAAAAATTTCAGTTTCAGTGAATTTTTACTATTTTTGGGCATTTTAGACACTAATTGTAATTTCATTAACTTGTTGATCTGTCAATTATTAACTATTGTAGTAAATAGATCAGATTTGAAATTTTCTGAATCATACACTCTAAAGCGCTAAAAATCAAGTTTTCAAGTTTGGTTATTTTTTACTATTTTTGGGCATATTGGGCATTGGTTTTGGTATCACTAGCTTGTTGATTCATGGGTCAACTTACTGTTGTAATAACTTACTACATATCTGAAATATTACTGAATAGATCATCATAAAGCAAGATAGACACATAAATTTATTTATTTTGGTCATTGGAAAGTTTTTTGCTTCATATGTTGGGAAAATTCTATAATTTAGAGTGATTTTTCTACTGTTGTCATAACACTAATAAGCGTTGAAAGTTTTTGAAGTACTTCTGCTGATTTGACTATTGAGATCTAACATTTTTGTGTCCTACACTTAAGCTCTAAAGATCTAATCTTGTGCTTGAAATAAGTTGTTCTAATATTTGGAATCTAATTGGCATCTTTGTATTTGGCATATAACTGAATAATTGCTCTAAGCCTTCGACATTTGGGTTAATCATCTTAAGCACCTGCATCTAAGCTTTCCATTGACTATCTTAAATAGTGTTTGGTTTATCGTAAGTGGTATTGAACATTGTTGAAATATTGGCATTTTACATCTTGTGGGAATTTGTTGAAGCTTGAACTTGTTCCTCTAAGCAATTTATCTTATTCAAGATTGCCATCTACTCATTTTCAAGTACTCTTGCTATAAGCTAATTCAAACTAAGTACTTAAGTAACACAAATAATCTTAAATCAAGATAATTTCACTCCTAAATTGTTGCACAAGCATACTAGTTCTAGATTGCATTAAAATTTACCTCGTAGCATAAGTTAGGTAATACCAAAAGTGTTCTCGGACACGTAATTTTATTAATAATAGGAAAAGAAATTACATCGGAATTGCAAGAGTTTACACACATAAACTCCAACACTCTCGCAATTAGGAAAATAACCGATTTATAAGCTACATGTACTAACTTATTTTAGTTATGGACCACTTGATAAAAAAACACGTGTCCATTTACAATAAATATGCTTCTAACAAATCTACTAACTTTATTCCTATTTTAGAGCCTAAGATACTACACTATTCTAGATTCATATCATTTGTAACAATATTCTATTTATAAATGTCTCTAATATTAATTTAAATATTCTAATTTAATAAATATTGTATCCTAGCTTTAAACTATGATATTTGGATCATCTAACATTCCCCCTATGATCCAAAGATACATTACAACATATACCAAGTTCATCCCTAAACTTAGTAAATTGTATCCGGCCAAGAGGTTTGGTGAAGATATCAGAGATTTGATCTTCTGAAGGACAATAAAATAGCTTGATGACATCCTTTGCAATGAGTGATATAATATGATGATACTTGGTGTCCACATGCTTTGTCTTTGAATGAAAAACTGGGTTCTTGGCAAGCTTTATTGCTTATTGGTTGTCAATGAATAACGATGTAGCTTCTATTGGAGGAATTCCCAAGTCCTGTAAAACTCTACGCAACTAGACAATCTCACACATTGCTTCCCATGTTAATATGTACTCTTTTTCTGCTGAAGAAATGGCCACTGTAGCTTGCTTCTTGCAACTCCAAGATACTACAGCTGACCCCATGTTCATTAACTAACTTGAGATTGATGCCCTATCATCAATACTGCCAGCAAAGTCGGCATCTGAAAATCCACCAAGTACAAAGTTTTTAGTCTTTTTGTAAAGAAACCCAAAATCTTTTGTTCCTTGGATATAACGAAGAACTGTTTTGGCTGCATTCCAGTGGTTGTCTCGTGGTTCCTGCATAAAGCGTGAAAGAATACTGACGGCATAAGAAAGATCTGGTCGAGTATTTGTCAGATAAATCAGGCTGCCAATCAACTGTCGATAAGTAGTGCTATCCACCATTTTCCCCCCTTCAAATTTTGAAAGTTTCAAGTTTTGTTCCATGGGGGTAAGAACAGGCTTGCAATCCTGCATTCCAAATCGCTGAAGAACTTTTGATGCATACTTACTCTGAGAAATGAAGATATGATGTGGACGCTAGAATACTTCAACTCTAAGATAGTTGTGAAGTAGTCCCAAATCTGTCATCTTAAAACCTGCATGTAACTCCTTTTTCACCTGTGTAATGTGATCATCATTGTTGCCAGTGATAATCAAATCATCTACATACATAACCAGAATCGCCAAATTTTTACCTTGTTGGCGTACATACAAGGTATCATAAGATTCACTTCGTTAAAAGCCAACTTTCCGAAGGTATTCATCCATTTTGGCATACCAAGCTCGGGGAGCTTGTTTTAACTGTTGTCGCCTGATTGTTCAGGCACCGCGACAACGGCTCAGACTGGGGGCTGTCACCTTTATCCCCAATCTCTCTCTTTAAGCTGTCTCCTTGCAGGCTAAGGGAGGTAGACCCTTTAGAAATGAAGGATAAATCTAGGAGACACAGCTAGAACATCAAGTATTTGACAGAATAAACGAGATTCCACAGATTAGATTTCACTTTTAAGACCAGTGCCTTATGGAGTCAAACAAGATCTCGTTATGCAATTATAAACTAGTGAATGATGACTAACTGCTGCTTATGGAAACACGATTGATCAATGATATTCAATTAAAAACACCACAACCATGAATAATGAAAATGCCAGGATTTAAAATGCTCAATTAATTTCGATCCAGACAAATCAATGATTTTATATAGTCAATCTCAAAATAAAATTTTAAAAGCTCACTTGACCATAGAAAAACTAGGAAAATTTTTTTAGTTTTGAAATTTTTAAAAAATTTTTTTTTTTTGAAATTTTTTATTATTTTTGGATTTTGAAATTTTTTTATTTTTTTTATTTTTATTTTTAAAATCTAAAATTAAAAATCTAAATCCTAAAGTTAGATCTAAAATTAAAATCTAATTCAAAACTAAAATTAAACTAAACTAAATTTAAATTAAAACTAAGCTAAATCTAAAAATGAAATAACTCTAAACAAATCGAAATAAAATAATGCTAACCCAAACTTTATTGAAATCTAAAACAAAAAAATCTAAACGCTAGCTAAGACTACGACTAACAAAAATCGAAAATTTAATTCAAAATAAAACTAAACTATGAAAAATGAAAATCTAACAATAAAATGAACATAAGCAAAACCTAAACTAAACCAAAACGAAACTAAACTCTAATCGAAACCGATACCAAAAAAATCAGAACGCAGACATGTAATGGCTCGTTAATTTGCTTTGCGTTTGCAGGTGAACTGAACGTAGAAAAAAGCCGACCACGTGAGCAGCTGCTTCGAGCGGTGAGAAGATGAGATCGGATGGTAAGATGATGCTGGACGGCAGAACAGAGGATAGCTCGAATTTTCTTGATGTGTGCTTGCCGTTTTGCTTGAATTGCAGGTGGACGTCTACGGCAGAAGGAGGGCAGAGCTCGAGTGATGTTAATGATGAATGGGTTGGGCGTTTGAAGGCAGATCGATGGGCAGAGAAATGAGGGCGGATGGAAGGAAAATGCAGCAAAGAAGATCAGAATTGAATGAGGGTTAGATGGACGTATGGGAGGGAAGGACGCCGCGAGGAAAGTCTTGCAACGATGCGAGATAACGAGCACGTAAGAAAAGTCGAAAACGGCCATTATGATCGCCAATCGGTTAAGCAAGGAGATGGAAAATGCAGTTGTTTGGAATGCAGAAGATTTTCGGATATGCGAGACGGGTAGATACAAATCGAAAGAGCGACGAGAGATAGGTGCGGCATTTTAAGAGTCGAGAGGCGGTGGAAAAGGTGGAGCACAGAAAGAGGCACGTTCCGCAGATACAAAAATGGCTTGAGATTCGAAAAACGCCCAGCAACTTCAGAATTTCTTCAGATTAAGCTCAAAATTCAAAATCCTTGAACCAATAACGCCCAGATTTGCCCAGCAAACCTAGAACTTAAAATTTTTCATCAAACTCTTCTTCAATTGATTGCAGCTCAGATCCTTGTATTCTATTAAATGAAATGATGCCAAATCCTGCCCACAGCAGCAGCAGTTTGAGGCCAGATCTGGCCTTTGGAGGCTAGATCTGCCTCAAATCTAAAAAAAATTTCGCTTTGAACCTGTAACCTGTAAGAATCAGTCAGATCTGAAGACACACACCAAGAAACAATTAAACCCTCACAGATAAATTACAAATTTACACTAATTTACAAATTTAAAACCCTCAAGGTCAGATCTGAAATCCATTTTAGCTCAATTTTCAGAAATTTAAAGATTTTAGTGAGAGGCACAAGCCTTGGAAACCCTGCAAAATCACAAATATCGTAAGATAGACCCGGAATTTAACAAATAAAGAGCTTATCAGATTTATGTTTATTGGGAGTCGGCTGGTCCAACCGAAGACTTCCCCAGACGCCCAATCTTAAAAAAAAATTTCCCTGCACACTTAGATCTGAATCTTAGATCGATAGAGATTTAAGAAAACAACATGAGACCTTTGCAAAAAAAATTAGAATGTTATTTTATAGACCCAGAAAACTGCATAAGATACCTATATGCAGATTAATCCATGAAGGCCATCAACCATAAAATGCAAGAAACCAAGTAGCAGAGTTTAGAGACAATTCACCACATAGATCTGAGAAGGAACATCCAGATTTGTAACCCCAAAGTCTTTTGCTTTATTCCTCAAAAAAAAAGTTTACAAGAGCTTCTAAGAGCAAGTGCACGATCTTGAGATCGGATCATTCAAGAATGACAAAGACCTCTAAATTTATAGGACTAGATCTCTAACGGCTAGTTTGGATGATCCTCGTCAAAATAATCTCAACCGTCCAAAAGATTTAATTATCTTTTAATCTGGAGCGTTGAAATTAAAATTTTGGAGAAAAAATGAATTTATCATTTAATTCAATTTTAATTAACTCAAAAATACTATTTTTGAGTTAATTACCCCAAAATTTTGACTTTGACTCAACTACCAAGGCCCAAGGGTCCAATATTTCTTAAAATTCTCAAAATTCCCTTGGCTTGGGGTTTTCAAAATCATTTTCCAAGGACCCACAAATTTTGCCTTTAAAGATTTAATCCTAATTTAGGACCCTAAACTAATTAAATTTCTGGTTTAGGATTTTATTAATTAATTGACTAAGAGGGGATTATAATTATTTTTCCAACCCTCTTTTACATGAGAAAATACATTTACATACATGAAGGGGGAAAACCCACTTGCATAGACCCTCAAATAAATACCCAGTTCTGCGACTCAACATATGATCTAGTAGACCAAGTAGTTCAAACTACTTTTACAAGGACTCAATAAAAAACACTAGGACTCACTTAGCATGCTGATGACAAAATCCACCCTAGCTTTGGGGTGAGGCTGGAGGGAAAAACTCTGCCGATCACTTTCGTGAATCAGTGAGACAAAAAACCTCCTAGAATGGAAGTCATCAACAACATACTAGGCTTACCTAGGCTATTACATACACTGACGGTCTTACTTAGATCATTTACATCATAACAATGCAGAATGGGTTTACATCATTTATAACAATGTCAACTGTCGATGAAATCTGGATGATGAATCTGAATGGCGCAACCACGTCGAACATGACGAATCTCATTTGAAAAAATGGGAGTGTATTGCTATGGGGTAGTTGACGAAGTGTGGTCAACATCTGGCTCTACTTGGGGACACGTTGCTTCGTTGAAGGAATGTGAGAATCCAGAATCTGCATCCAAGCAACACACAAGATTACATAAGTAGCATCCATCCAAATATCATCATATAACATTAAGCTCATGAAAAATAGAAGCTCTTCTTTTATTTATTATTTTATTTAACATGAAAAGTAAATCTACTCTAACTGCAAAATGAAATGCTGAAATAACAAGGAGTAGGGTTAGAAATACGATACAGAGGATGCCCTGTGGCATCAGATGTGCTCAATATAGTGTATGCTGAGCATTTGCCTACTTTTAGGCAAGTCTGTTGGCTGCTTTTCAGATGTGCCATGGCCGATCTTGCATAATGTAGGACTTTGTCTTATCCGAATGTCAAGCTGCTCTCGACCATCAGACGAATCAAACCGCTTACTTCTTCCTTTCTTCTTCTTTCTCTTCGTCTGAGTGGGTTGTGATGTCAGCAATGAGACTACTGTAGATTTCTTGTCCTTATCTTGAAATTCCTTGTACAAAACCTTTGATGAACCTGGAGCGCAACCAATCTTATTTTGAATATACTCTGTCAATGGTGACACATAAGCTTGGTCTTTTTCAAAATCCTTTGTAGCCATAGTTAACTCTTCCTTAATGGGAAAAGTGACCTCCGTGTGATGAGATGGACACTGCTTCAGCAAACTGGGAGGCTTGTGATCTTTTGACAAATCTGACCTGGGTTGGAAATCTTGCATGTGTGATATTTCCATTTTTTTCAACTTCTGTATGGAACTCATCTCCTTGGCATGCATTTCTTCAATAGTTGACAATTTGTGTTGCAGAGATATCTGATTAGAATGATTAACTTCCATCATTTTTAACCTGTTTTCCATGACATTTATTTCCTGTACATGACTTTCTTCTAAGGTATTTATCCGATTTTGAAGATTGATCTGGTTAGCTTCCATGTTTTGAATCATTTTATCATTATCCGCTTTCATGGCCATGAAGAAATTTTGCATACAGTTCATCTCTTTCTTATGATTTGTTTCGATGATCATCATTTCCTTAACATGTTTTTCTTCCATGGCAATTATTTGATTGGAGTGATTAAATTCCATGACCTTTAATCTGTTCTGCATAGAACCAATTTCCCTGGCATGATCCGCTATTATTTTTTCTTGATTAAGTTCCATATTCTTAATGATTTGAGCCTGGTTGGCCTCCATATTCTTGATTACCTGAGCTTGATTTAGTTGTATACCCTTAACCATCTGAATCAATTCGCTAACAAGATGCTTATCGTTGTTGAGACTGATTTGACAACTTGTTTCCGTTTCACCACTATCGTGGGTTTGTGATGTCGTGGCACAAGTGGATTCGTCTTGAGAATTGTTTGGAAAACTCCTGCTGATAGCTGAATCTTCTACAAGATCAATTTTATTATTTTGCATAACACTGGGAACACAAGGCGAGTCATTTTTTATATATTTATCTGTAAAAGAATTGATGATATCTTCTAAACAATACTCTTCAGGACAATTTCGAAACCAATCGACAGCATCACCTTTTAAAGAATAGCCAAAGACACGTATCTTGACATCTTCATGATTATATTGTGAATGACGACAATATTTATGTATAAAAAGTTTGACCGTCCTTAGATGTAATAGAGCAGTGCCTGGATCACCACCTGAGAAAAAAGGCAATTTTGAAGTGGCCTCTTCCGGCATGTCATGAAAGGTGTCATCCATGATGACCTGCTTAAAATTTAAGAAATAGATCCGTGTTCAAGAATAGTCAAAGAGTCCTCAAGAAGTGAACTTCCTAGCAGGAACTCTTGTAAGAAATGAAAGAAATGGAGTCGCCACTTGAACATGAAACTAATTCTAAAAATAGAAGAAGTAATCGAGAGATAGCAGATGGATATCAGGGAAGAATTCTTGTCTGGGAGTAATAAAATGAATAAGTGGAGTCGCCACCCAAACAAGAAGCCAACCAAAATGTCCAGGTGCTAAAGATACGACGATTAGATGATTAGTGATATGACGAGAGATAAGACGATGAAAATATGAAGAGATGAAAAGACGCCAGAAGAATGAGATCGCTTGCGACAGGCTAATGAATGGTGATGAAAGATCAGAAGATTATAAAATGTCGTTAAGACCAAGGACAGAAAAACTCTATCCCCGGCAACGGCGCCAAAAAAATGTTGTCGCACAGATTGTTCAGGGCACCGCGACAACGGCTCAGACTGGGGGCTGTCACCTTTATCCCCAATCTCTCTCTTTAAGCTGTCTCCTTGCAGGCTAAGGGAGGTAGACCCTTTAGAAATGAAGGATAAATCTAGGAGACACAGCTAGAACATCAAGTATTTGACAGAATAAACGAGATTCCACAGATTAGATTTCACTTTTAAGACCAGTGCCTTATGGAGTCAAACAAGATCTCGTTATGCAATTATAAACCAGTGAATGATGACTAACTGCTGTTTATGGAAACACGATTGATCAATGATATTCAATTAAAAACACCACAACCATGAATAATGAAAATGCCAGGATTTAAAATGCTCAATTAATTTCAATCCAGACAAATCAACGATTTTATATAGTCAATCTTAAGATAAAATTTCAAAAGCTCACTTGACCCGAAAAACTTGGAAAAAAAAAATTTTAGTTTTGAAATTTTTTTATTATTTTCTAGATTTTGAAAATTTTTATTTTTTATTTTTTGTTTTATTTTAAAATCTAAGAATTAAAAATCTAAATCCTAAGTTTAGATCTAAAATTAAAATCTAATTCAAAATAAAATTAATAAACTAAATTTAAATTAAAACTAAGCTAAATCTAAAAAATGAAATAACTCTAAACAAATGATATAAAATAATGCTAACCCAAACTTTGTAATCTAAAACAAAAAAATCTAAGCTAGCTAAGACTACGATAACAAAAAAATGCGAAAATTTAATTCAAAATAAAACTAACTATGAAAAATGAAAATCTAACAACAAAATGAACATAAGCAAAACCTAAACTAAACCAAAACGAAACTAAACTCTAATCGAAACCGATACCAGAAAAAATCAGAACGCAGACATGTAATGGCTCGTCAATTTGCTTTGCGTTTGCAGGTGAACTGAACGTAGAAAAAAGCCGACCACGTGAGCAACTGCTTCGAGCGGTGAGAAGATGAGATCAGATGGTAAGATGATGCTGGACGGCAGAGCAGAGGATAGCTCGAATTTTCTTGATGTGTGCTTGCCGTTTTGCTTGAATTGCAGGTGGACGTCTACGGCAGAAGGAGGGCAGAGCTCGAGTGATGTTAATGATGAATGGGTTGGGCGTTTGAAGGCAGATCGATGGGCAGAGAAATGAGGGTGGATGGAAGGAAAACGCAGCAAAGAAGATCAGAGTTGAATGAGGGTTAGATGATGCGTTTTGGAAGAAGGCACAACAAATCGACTCAAACCCCCAAAAAAAAATGAAATCGATCAACGCATATACATTCAACCCTTTCCCTTTTGTTTTTATAATGCGTTCCTTCGATTGTGGGTTGAGGGAGGACAGCAGCAGAGAATAAACCCAGTACATCCAAGATCAAATTAAAATTTTCAACGTTTAAGCTCAGATTTGTTATGCTTCTTGAATCAAATATCACCCAGATTTGCCCACAGTGGGGATTTGAGGCCAGATCTGGCCTTTGGAAGCCAGATCTGCCTTAGATCTAAATTTTTTTTGCTTTGAACCTGTAACCTGCAAACACAGCCAGATCTGAAAACACACACGCCAATTTTAATGATTAAGCCCTAACAATTCTAAAGAAATTTACAAATTTACAAATAATTTACAATTTGAAACCCTCATGGTCAGATCTGAAATCCATTTTAGCACAAATTTTCAGAGATTTAAAATTTTAATGAGAGGCACAAGCCTTCGAAACCCTGCAAAATCACAAATATCGTAAGATAGACCCGGAATTTAACAAATAAAGAGCTTATCAGATTTATGCTTATTGGGAGTCGGCTGGTCCAACCGAAGACTTCCCCAGACGCCCAATCTTAAAAAAAATTTCTCTGCACACTTAGATCTGAATCTCAGATTAATAGAGACTTAAGAAAACAACATGAGACCTTTGCAAAAAAAATCAGAATGTTATTTTATAAATCCAGAAAACTGCATAAGATACCTATATGCAGATTAATCCATGAAGGCCATCAACCACAAAATACAAGAAACCAAGTAGCAGAGTTTAGAGAGAATTCACCACATAGATCTGAGAAGAAACATCCAGATTTGTAACCCCAAAGTCTTTAGCTTTATTCCTCAAAAAGTTTACAAGAGCTTCTAGGAGCAAGTGCACGATTCTGAGATCGGATGATCCAAGAATGACAAAGACCTCTAAATTTATAGGACTAGATCTCTAACGGCTAGTTTGGATGATCCTCGTCAAAATAATCTCAACCGTCCAAAAGATTTAATTATCTTTTAATCCGGAGCGTTGAAATTAAAATTTTGGGGAAAAAACAAATTTATCATTTAATTCAATTTTAATTAACTCAAAAATATTATTTTTGAGTTAATTACCCCAAAATTTTGACCTTGACTTAACCACCAAGGCCCAAGGGTCCAATATTTCTTAAAATTCTCAAAATTCCCTTGGCTTGGGGTTTTCAAAATCATTTTCCAAGGACCAACAAATTTTGCCTTTAAAGATTTAATCCTAATTTAGGACCCTAAATTAATTAAATTTCTGGTTTAGGATTTTATTAATTAATTGACCAGAAAATTTAATTAATTGACTAAGAGGGGATTATAATTATTTTTCCAACCCTCTTTTACATGAGAAAATACATTTACATACATGAAGGGGAAAAAACCCATTTGTATAGACCCTCAAATAAATACCCAGTTCTGCGACTCAACATATGATCTAGTAGACCAAGTAGTTCAACTACTTTTACAAGGACTCGATAAAAAACACTAGGACTCACTTAGCATGCTGATGACAAAATCCACCCTAGCTTTGGGGTGAGGCTGGAGGGAAAAACTCTGCCGATCACTTTCGTGAATCAGTGAGACAAAAAACCTCCTAGAATGGAAGTCATCAACAACATACTAGGCTTACCTAGGTTGTTACATACACTGACGGTCTTACTTAGATCATTTACATCATAACAATGCAGAATGGGTTTACATCATTTATAACAATGTCAACTGTCGATGAAATCTGGATGATGAATCTGAATGGCGCAACCACGTCGAACATGACGAATCTCATTTGAAAAAATGGGAGTGTATTGCTATGGGGTAGTTGACGAAGTGTGGTCAATAAATATAACCTATATAAATAATTGCGTTTGGCATACCAAGCTCGGGGAGCTTGTTTTAACCCATATAAAGCCTTTATCAATTTGTAGACTTTATGTTCCTGTCCTTCAATTTCAAAATCTGGTGGTTGTGTCATATACACTTCTTTCTGTAAATCTCGGCTGAGGAAAGCACCTTTTACATCCATCTGATGAACTTTCCATCCTTGTTGGGTTGCCAATGCAAGTGTTAATCGGATGGTGTTCCATTGAGCCGTAGGAGCAAAAGTTTCCTCATAATCAATCCCTTCCTGCTGCACAAAACCCTTACCAACAAGTCTTGCTTTGTACTTGTCGATATCACCATTTTTCCTGTACTTAATTCAGTAAGCCCATTTGCATCCGATGGGCTTAACATTTTGAGGACAATCAACAAGTTTCCAAGTGTTGTTGTCGAGAACTGCCTGATATTCATCAACCATAGCCTGTTGCTATTCTTTATGTTTTACTGCCTCTCGATAAGTAGAAGGTTCAGTAAAATCATTTGCTATCAAGGCAAAATTTCCTTCACTTCTTTGTGATCCCTTTGTTCCTGCTTTATTCTATTCATTAGGCCTTACATATTTCAAAAGTTGAACTACCCATTTTGGCAATTGATGTTCATTGGTTTGAGATTGTGAAAAATCCCCATCATTGTAAAGAGGGTTGATGTAAACAGATGTTCGTTGATCAACCGTGGATTCTAGGGGCAGAGAGTCATTGTCAGGAGAACTGTTGTTGCTAGGAGATTTGGATGAACTGCCAGCAGACCCAGATGGCGCTGGTGAAGAAGATGGACCGGACGAATCATTTTCAGATGAAGGAAGCTCAAGTTCATACCAATTTTGTGAATTTCATTGACTTTGTATATTTCCTTTTCTTTTATCACCTTTTGTTTCTAACTTTCGAAGAAGACTTTCAATTTCTTCTGCACTCTTACTCTCATTTTCATCAAAAATCACATCCCTGCTCAAAATAAATTTCCCATTAGACAAAAGTCGATACCCTTTCTTCTCATCAAAATACCCAATCATTGTGCAGTTCAAGCTTCGTGAGTCAAGCTTAGTTCGTTTTTCCATCGGAACTAAGGCATAACATACTGATCCAAAAACTCTGAGATGTTTAACTCGATGTTTGAAGCCAACCCATGCTTCATAAGGTGTTATCCCGTCTAAAGAAGCAGTTGGAGATCTAATCCTTAAGTAGACAGTTGTATGAATTGCCTCACCCCAATATATAGGACTTAACTTTTTGAAAGTTAACATAGATCTCTCCATTCCTAACAAGGTGCGGTTCATTCTTTCTACTACTCCATTTTGTTGTGGAGTGTAGACATTGGTAAGATGTCGTTTTATGCCATTAACCATGCAATACATTTTGAATTCATTAGAAGTGAATTCTCCTCCATTGTCGATTCTAAGAGTGCCAATCTTCTCCTTAACTTCATTTTCAATAAGTTGGCGAAAAGTTTTAAACTTTTCAAATGCTTCTAACTTTTGCTTCAAAAAATATACCCAAGTCATCCTGCTAAAATCATCAACAAAGAGTAAGAAATATCTGCATCCTCCGAGCGAAGTTTGCAAGGGTCCGCAAATATCATTGTGAACCAATTGGAAACGCCTGTTTGCTCGCCATGAACTTGTGGGAAAAGTCTCTCGATGTTGTTTTCAATAAATGCAAGCTTCACATTTTGCATTTTCCCTTTTGAAGGTTGGAAGTCCCTTAACCATTCCATGTTGTTGTAACTAAGAGAGACTTTCAAGGTTGAGATGGCCATATCTTACATGCCACAATCTGATCGATGAAATGTTTGTACTTGCAGCTCCTGCAAAGTCAGAATTTCTTGGAATAATTGTCCCTTTCATCCTTAATAGTTTCCCATCTTCATAACCTGTCATCATTGTTTTCATGTTCTGTTTGACTGAGTTAATTTTAACTATGCCATCTTCCATAATCACGAGATGTCCTTCTTGTCAAATCGTGACTAAAGATAGCAAATTTTGCTTAAATGTTGGGACATACCATACATTTGAAATCATTCTTTCTCGAATGTCAGGTAGAAAAACTTTAACTACACCTTTTCGATAAGGAGTATGTTTTGTTTTATCAACAAGATGAATTGAATTGAGATGGCATTGTTGGAAGTTCCAAAAGAAGTCACATCGAAAAGTCATGTGTTAAGTTGCTCCTATATCCATAATCAATGCATCTTCATAATCACTTCGAAGAAAGGTTGAAACCTGTAAAGTTGTTGATTTTGTGTTGGTGAAGACATATCCTGAACCATCATGATCATCTTCATCATTTGCAAACTGTGCAGTGTTAGGATCAAACTTAAGAATTTTACTGATGGAAGTTTTACAATCCTCAGCATAATGTCCAACTTTGTTACATCTTCTGCAAACAATTGGACTGAAATCTTTGCCTCTGCCTTGATATTGTCCTCTACCACTGCTTTGGATTCTGTTCGGAGTTTGTCCTCTTCCTGGACTTTCTCCTCTTCCTTGATTATATCCTCTGCCTTGATTGTTCCCTCTGCATTGAAAATTGCTCCTGCCTGAACTGTAGCCTCTATTGAAATTGTTTCCTCTACTTTGACTGCGACCACAACCTTGTACACTGTGTGCTACTTGAATTTGATTGAAATGTCCCCGTCCTCTGTTCTCGAACTGTCAGTTGAGGATTTTCTAGTGCTAGCCTCTGTGAGGAAAATATCTTCCCCAATTTGTATCTTCTTCCCAAAATTTTTGTCATGTTGGGCTAACATATCACTCAACTCATCAAACTTTATCTTCTCTAATTTTCCAGTGACTTGCAAAGTTTCCAAAAAATGTGTGTAAGATGATGGCAATCCAGCAATTAAAATTGTAGTTAGGAAACTTTCATCAACAGGTTGAAAACCAGCATGTATTATTTCTTGCTTGATGTTTTTAAGCCGTGAAATATGTTCAAGAACATCACCACCTTTAGTTAATTTTTGTTGGAGCAATTTTAATTGAAGATCAACCTTTTTTGATGCAGGTTGTGGATCAAAGAGATCTTTGAATGTACGCAAAGCAGTCCATGCATCTGAGGCATTTTCAATATGAATATACATTTCATTGTTAATTGAAGACTTTATAAGAGCGAGTGCCTTGGCATTTTTGACTTCCCATTTTGCAAGTAAAGCTACATTTGTTGGTTTATTAGGCTTAATGTCGCCATCACATATTTCATGCCACAATTCATTATATATAAGAGTGCTTTCAATTAGACGTTTCCATGTCTTATAAGATTTCACCCCTTCTAGCTTATAAGAATCAGACAATAGATTAATTAACTTCGACATTGTAGTGTTGAAGCAGTGCACCAAAAAAATCAAGCACAAGAAAAAATGAGCAACCTGTCACACGAAACACGCCACGCAAAAAAATGACACACGCCATGAAAAAAGAAAATGATCTATCGGGGCTTGGCCTTGACCCTCATATAGCTGTTGAAAAAGGAGAAAAATGACTGAGCTTTATACTTGGATCTAGTCAATTTCTCTTTGAGTGTTTACAATGAAATCTTTTCAAAATTTGACCGCTTCACAATGCCCTTACAAATTTCCTTTAAAAAAATCTACCCCCCTCAAAGTAAAAATGTACTAAGTTACAAATAATGACCCTTATTTCTCCAAAATAAAAATTACAAATAATATCTACTTATTACTCCAAAAATTACAAAATTTTCTGCTCCAAACATTTACAAATAACACCTCACACCTTCTTTCTCCAAAAATATTACAGATAATTCCTTATCTCTCCAAATAAAATTACAAATGGCATCTTCTTATTGCTCCACAAATTTACAAATTTTATAAAATAATCACCCCAAAAAAAATTATCCCACTTACATTACAAACCTTGTAAAACTAACACTTATCTCCCAAAAATGACCGAAGTTGTTGTCCCAAAAATGAAATACCAAAGCACACATTCTAGCAACTGAAGCTATAAACTTTAAATAGATCAATTGATGCCAGAAGTAACCCAATATACAACAATAGGCATGAATGTGCCCAAAGCCTCATCTATCAGGAGAAAATCCTTCAATTAACCCATTATTGTATTATTCTAGACTGATCACCAACTTAACAACGCAAGCAACCTCCAAATAAGTACTATCTCCAACCAACCAAAACATGACTCCGTATATATCACAACCCAAAATACAGTTTATGTCACAAGCACAAAACACTTTCTTCTTCCTACTTTTAACTGTGCCCTGTCACACCTAAATGCTGCAACTCAATACATCAAAAGATGAATCAATTTTTCACTCCTTACACCCTATAATAATCAATTGACAGAAACCCAATTCTACAAAAGCCTTCAACACCCCTCCTGCTACCAAGCCCTCGATTCATCAATTGACAAAAAAAATCAATTCAGAAACTTTCAACTCAATTCTTATTCATACCCCAGACCCTCGGATTGAATGCCTCCACGTATATAAAGACCATGAGTATGGGACAGACGTCATCCATAAGACAAATTTGGGTGAGAATGACAATATGGGCAGCTGGCAATAAGGCCTCAAATTCTGAATAAACCTCGCCTGTTGACCATTGGTTTTGCGCAATCTTTAGCAGACAAAGTTCAACGCTAAACCAGCGAAATCTCGAAACCATATAGCGTTCAACTCCGTTCAGTGTTCAATTGGGGTGTTGATAGTCGGAGAAGCGGGCGGTATGGGTAGCTTGGTTATTTAGCTCGCGAAAAGCATGTGTATGGAAATTAGAGTCTGTTGTGTGTAACGAGGCTTATAGTTCTTTGTGGGAAGAGTTTTCATACGGTGGTGATTCAGAATGGCGTCTCAAAGGCGATGGAATGCAAAGAGGAGCAGTTGTTATGAGGAAATCTAGAAGCGTGGTTCGAAAGTTGCAGTTGCTGGAATCGCCAAAAACTATTGCAGTCATTGACAGGGCTTTTGGTTTGGACACAGCAACGTTGAATAAATCATTGTCTTGAATAGTGGGCAGCATAGAATCTCACAGTAAGGAAATACACCGAGTTTGAGGCAGCAGAGGATGAGCATAGAATTTTAGATTAAAAAAATGAATCGAATAATCTAGAATCCAAATAGTAATTAAATTTGACAAATTTGCATACCAATTCAATTGATGAACAATTTAATGGAGTTTTCCATAAGCTTGTAGAGCTGGAAACTCCTTCTCCCGTCAGCTGCATTAGCTCTAATACCATAATAATACCAGAAGTGTCCTCAGACACGTAATTTTATTAATAATAGGAAAAGAAATTACATAGGAATTGCAAGAGTTTACAGACGTAAACTCCAACACTCTTGCAATTAGGAAAATAACCTATTTATAAGCTACATGTCCTAACTTATTTTAGTTATGGACCACTTGATAAAACAACAAGTGTCCATTTACAATATACATGCTTCTAACAAATCTACTAACTTTATTCCTATTTTAGAGCCTAAGATATGACACTATTCTAGAGTCATATCTTTTGTAACAATATTCTATTTCAAAATGTCTCTAATATTAATTTAAATATTCTAATTTAATAAATATTTTATCCTAGTTTTAAACTATGATATTTAGATCATCTAACACTAGGTTGATAGAATCTTAAGGAAACCCTTTTTAGACTAGCTTGAGAGATTCAACTCTTCCTAGTTAACACAGGACCTTGCAAGAGAGATTCAACTCTTCCTACTAGTTAACACAGTGACATTGCAGTCCACAGATCCACAGTTTCTGCAGCGCTGGAGACACTAGGTGGGTGGAACACAGGGGGGGTATCGTTAATCAGGCAGTTGTTTGCTTCACAACTTACTTTGAGGATTGCTTCTCAAAATAGTTAGGAGAAAGGTTCCACTTAGACTAATAATATGAAAAATCTAATTTAATCAATAATCTTGCTCAAATTCGACCAAGTGGCTAGGCCAGTCACCCGTGTCTCCCAAATAAGTTGTGTTGAGATTTTGGGTAGCATCGAATGTGCTCTAGCTCCAAAACTTTGTGGAGGGGCTAGAACACATGAGATCTCCAAGACCCAGAAATCGTTTGGAGAAATTCCACCTGGTGTAAAATTTATTCAAATAATTATATTTTTTTAATGGGGACCCTAAGTCTATCTTAGGGAAATTGAAAAATTAAAGTAAATTAATTTACACATGTTGTAAGAATTTTCTAGGTGACGTGGATCAAGCTTTCTCTAATCTTAGCCGTTGACTAGTAATTAAATCACGGTCGTTGATTTCTCAACGACAAAAGTATTGAAGGAAGGCTTGGGGTCAGATGGAAACACACACACACAGTCTAAGAGATCGAATTCTTATGATGGAGAACTGCTTGGACGAAGATCAGATCTGAGTGATTCAAAGAAGCAGTGAGGGGCAGATGCAGTCATTGGTCAGAGGACCAAGAGTACAAAGCAAAGCAAGTGCAGCAAATACGCAGAGGAGGCAACGCAGCCATCAGAGAGTGCGACACAGACTCTGAACTGCTACACCGGTTTTCCCGGATTGGAAATTTCGGGGACATTTGTCCGAAAATCATGTGTGTCCTTTGTCATATGTGCGCTATGCTTCAGTAAATGGTTTGTATTTGTGTAGGATGCTAGTTGTGTTTACTTTGATATTTTCTGAATATTTTCTGAAAATAACTTGTATAATTAACTCACAAGTAGGAGAAGTAAATCAAGATACTGCATTAGGGTTTTTTTAATTTTGTATTCACAAATTTTCACAGTTTTCCTTCACCTCATTCCATAGGGACTACCCCCCATAGCCTGTTGTTGGGAAACAACTACAATGGAGTGGGCGGGGATCAAGATGACAACCCCTGTCCTGAGCGTTGTCGCGGTGCCTGTATAATTCAAGCGACAACAAGTCGCACACACCTAAGTCTCCTCACCCATTGGCCAGATGGGTAACAATCCTGACAAGCTTAACCATCTCAATACGGCCCTTGGTCAATAATGACTCGAAGCTACGATGCATACTGGAGCATGTACTTAGCCAAGTCCATGGCTTCAAGGAGTACCCTCACACCAAGGAGCCTCACTGCTCATCCCCCACACCAAGTCCATGGCTAGTCAAAAGAATGGGGGAAGACCATATGCTCAATGTTCTCAATCAACAGTGTTCCCTCTCAAGGAGGAATACACTCTCCTACACTCTAGGTTGCTTTCGAAAGAACATGAACTTCACTTTCGGCAAAGGCTTGGTGAGAATGTCTACAAACCTGCTCATCTGTCAAGACGTGTTGGAGCCTCACCGCTCCTCTTTGTACCATATCTCTGTGGGTGCCTGATCTCGATGTGTTTCGACCTCTCGATGTGTCTTGACTGGTCATGGAACATTGGATTCTCTGAAAATCTGATCCCGCTTTTGATAGTCACAGTATATGAAGGTCAAATCTAGCACATGACCAAACAACTTTGCAAGGGAGCTTCCGCAGCCACACTACCTCACAACTAGCAATACTAGCTGCAATATATTTTGCCTCGACCGTACTAAGAGAGATAGATCTCTGCTTCCTTCTCATTCAGAAAATCATGGCAAATCCCAAGTTAAAGCAGCATCGTGAGGTGTAACACTCTCATCCCAATCATATAATCATCAAGAACTGACTAAAAAACAAAAAACGTAGCCATGGGAAAGTTCAATTCTTTATCAAATATTCCAACAGATAACAACATCCAGTCATTCATTCAACTCTAGATGGGGCTTCTCACAGAAGCAAACAATCCAATAGATAACAAGTGGCTTCTCACTGAAGCAAATATCAACACCCTGCTTATCAGGAGAGAAGTGCACCATAGTCGAATCCATCTCATAAGCAAACACCAGCAACCAACTTTACAAGTCAACTACATTTCTAGCTTCAGTCGTGCTACAAGTAGCAGGATCATCCATATCAAGCACCCAAAATAAATCTAGTTCATATAGAGTACGCAATTTCAAGCATCCAGGGGTTCAATGAGCCAATCAAAGGGATTCATCAAATCAGTAAAGTCCCACAACTTCTTTAAATTTTCCTCAAACAAATACCCATGGAATCACAGTCCATTATGCCACAACCTCAACAGATATTTTATCGGGCTCAAGCCATACTTTCAATTTTACAATTCTTCAATCAACTTCCTCTTATACCGTAGGAAGAGGACCTCAATCCTTGTAAAAAACATAGCAAAAAAATCACAGGCTCATTTTCAACACATGGGTCAAAACATGCTTCAATTTGTCTGCTCCCTCTGAATCTAAATCCCATCCAATCACGAGTCTTGTCACTTTGTTCTTCCTTCTTTTCAAATATTATTACAACATTGACATACTTAATTTTGTTCTTGCAATCCTCATGGAATAAGAACTACAACCAACAAAGACAAGAGACTCATAATAAAACAATAACAGAAATTATCAAGAAAGTACTTAACTCTTAAGAATGTAACAACTCCCTCTTGATCTTAGTCTTCTTGGGTCCAGTCAATCTTGTCCACATCATCATCATCGAGTCCATAACAACGAGTCAATGTCATCATCAAGATGTCAACTCTTATGGGAGCTAGGGTTTCTTTATTTAAGAAGAAGCAATTAATCCATAAGCCCAACCCTAGATAGGGTTACCAATTTATTGGTTAGGGTTTTAACTTCAAACCCTAATTATCTTTCAAGTTTAGGGTAGGGTTTACAAACCCTAATTCTTATCTTCATCAATCAATCTTGCAATCTTTCATCATTTTCATCATTAGCAAATCTAGGATTTTACAAACCCTTACTAGAACCAAGATATTTCAAGAATCAGGTCAAACATTCAAACTTTCAAACCCTAGATTCTTTAGAGGCCATAAAATCTTCAAATTTTCAAAATTTGACTAGGGTCTTACAAACCCTACAAATTCAACACTTGTTGTAATATCTTCAAATTCAATATCATGAGACTTTTGCACAAATTTTGGATCTGGAATAAATGAGACAAATTAGTCAGGAATGTTGTAGCTTCTTCGAGAGCCTCCATATCCTTTGAACAAAGGCTTCTTGAACATTATCTCATGCTTTGGTTTTTATTTCTTCACAGAAACATATGGGTTCTGACTTCAAGGAGCATTTGGATTATCCTTTAACATTGTCAATTTTAAATATTGAACTTGAAGCAACAAAACTGATAGCTTGTTGACTTTTAATGTAAAAATACACAAGAGGTATTTGTAATAATAATTTATTAATATATATATAAAAATGTACAAGTGATCATTGAATGTTACAATGAGGGTCTGTTTATATACCTAGGCAGGTGCCCTTTCATGAATGGGCATGTCCATTAAGACATGCCTCTTCATTAACTAATCGTTATTTAACTATGATTACTATTTATTTACTTATATTCATGTTATTTTTATATAAATTGTATTCATAACATTGCCCCATCCTTCAAAAGCTTTGTCCTCAAAGCTATATTTGCGACGATTTTCTTCATTTTGCATTTGTCATTTCGTTATCTATCACTGATACATCTCGGCATATGTAAAACTTGCGTTTGAACCCATGGTTATCTTTTTTTCTTCTTTTTTCTCAAATAGTAATAATAATAATATTATTTAATTTTTTTCCTCTAAATTATATAAATTATATAATTATAAACTATATGAATTATATAACTATAATTATATAAAGGTTTTTTTCAATGATGATTATAATTAACTATATCGAAATCATCGACCATAACTTTTAAACGTCACCCCATATCTGTGGCGTATACCTTTTAATAACACGGGTTTTTTTAATACGTATGCATCGTGAATACAACCACGCCGTTTCAACCACGCCGTTTACCTTCCGTAATCCTTGGTTGTCGTTTAAGACTCGTTCGACGGGATTTACACAGCGAATCAAGGGTCGAGCGAATGGCAATCGAGGTATTTTTACACTCTTGATTCCCAACCATGGCCTACAAAAAGGTTGTAGCGTCCCTGTTACGCGTTGGTACCCGCATGGTCACCCACAAATCAACAAAGGAAGGAGCTTCACGATGAATTGGTAGGAAATGATCAATCTTTAGTTCGCCCTTTCCATCAATAGCCTCTCCAATCACATTCATGATGCGACCAAGCGTAGCCCTGCAACAGGGATTGTGATGGGTGATCCTGTATTCAAAACCTTCTGACCACAGACAGGCCCCTCGGTTTCATCGATGGCAATGTTCCTGACGATGTTCTCTCCCAATTGTTGGGTGACCTCGAGCACAAGACGAATGGGATTGTCAAGAACCTCCAGTGCTGTGAGGACCGGGGGCAACCTCGTCGGAAAGCAGACATCAAGGACAACACCAATGACTTGCGAGACATGGCCGACGGCTCCAGCACCGGTGAAGTCATCTGTCACATTTCCAGACAACCCAATGCTTTTTGGGCCACAAGCGGAAGCCAGAGGCTACGCATGGGTCGCTGCTACCTACTCGACAGCACGGTTCAACAGAAAAGGGCGGGCGGAGGCGGACCTCTCCAGGCGCCCACTACTGAGAACACCACCGGGGAACCGCCCAGAGGCCACAGGGGTTGATTTAAATCAAGACCGTTGCATCTGACGGGTCTCCTTCTTCAGTTTCCTCTTGCTGCATGGTTGATTGTTATGAAACCAGTAAAACACATCCCTTGGTTCTACTTTGTCGTGTTGTTTGAGTAGATTGGTAATCTCATTTATGCGCGAGCGACTAGGGTTACAAAGGCCTTTTTTCAGGAGCTCTTCCAAAATCTATTTCTGTCTTTTCGTGGACCTCCAATGGGACCATTTAATCTCTTCCTTCCCTTCCATTCTGGAGAGTTGGTGTTGCAGGTAATAGAGATTCTTGTTGTGGTCACTAGGTTCCCATTTTGAATCTAAATCCTTTAAAACTATACCTTAATCTTTGTTATCAACAGTTTCTTGAAAAAATTTAGCAAATCCTTCAACACTCATCCAACTAGAAGACTCGTCTTTATCTTTAAGATCATCTTCATTCTCATCATGGTGAGAGGAAATTATTGGAGTAGGATCCTTGGAATTTTTGAGACTATGACTATTGGTAATCCCATTCTCTTCGCAAAATTCTCACTTCATTGGCATGTCGAGGTTGACTTCGATGGCCTTTGCCCGCTCCTCCTTTGCATCATTCTCAGCTTCCTTTCCTTCACTCTCAACCCTTTGATCACTAATATCTCTTTCTGGCTCGGTATCTACTCTTTCTCCTTTACCTTCAACAACAACTTCATCTAGACCATCATCTTGATCTTTTTTCGTTTCTTCACCGTCACTATCATTTTCTTTATTATGGATTTCTGCATAACTTTTCTTAAAACATGTTGTAACTTATGCACATGATTTTTCTAATCGCTGAAGCTTTTCTTAAATTTTACTAAACTGCTCAATTGTTAATTTTGGACAACTAGGTCCAAACTCCATGTTGTGATGCTTAGATGAAGATACCAAAATTTTTATTGGGTTCCTCTTTCAGAGAGGTGCAAGATAGATCTAAAGATCATCTTGATCCAATGAGAAAAAACATTTATTTTGTATTCATTTTTAATCTATTCAAAATATGTGCAGGTCGGCTTTAGGGTTTTGTACCCCAGCAGATGTGTCAAACACCCTCATAGATGGATATAAATAAAGTCAACGTTGGAGGACATTTCACTCATTTCATCCTCACACATTCTCTCTCCTCGTCTGATTGGTTCGATCACTTGGAGTCTCTTCTCTCTCCACACGTGGGAAATCTGGCAGCAGCAATTTCTGGTTTTCGGTCTACGGTTTCTGCAGCAAATGCAGCCAAGTTTGACTAGCGTTGACTTTGGTCAACGCAAGGTCAAATCGACCCGAAACTCTCCCTAAACTTTGATTTCCCTAATCCACATTTTCTGGCACTATTTCCGAGGCAAGACGTTGACTTTGACTTTTTAGTGTTGACCTAGCTGCTGCTGCTGTTTGCGTTGAACGTTGACTGACAACGTTGACTTTTTGGGGTTGCTTTTGAGTTGACCGTTTGGTTGTCCTGAGGGTTGTGTGACATTGCTAGTTAGCTTACCATATCGAGACTTTGCAGGTTGAAGCATCCTGTTGACCGTTGTAACGCACCATCACACTTATATGTTTCTGGTTTGTCTTCTGTCGATCTAATCGTATGTTCTATAAGCATTTTACTTTATTGTTTATGTGATTGTTGTCTAAATATTGAAGAAAAAGTAAAGTTTCATCAAGCATAGAACATCTACATAAATTTACATGGTGTCAAAGCTGAAGAGGATGGGTTCCTCAAACTACAATGGGTTCAAGGCTGATGACAAATTGACTGGGAAGGATGACTTCCATGCTTAGAAGATGACATTGGATCTTATGTTGGAAGACCAAGATGTCATGGACTATGTGCAGGGTAAAATCCAAGAGCCTCCATCCACTGCAATTGCTACCGCCAAAACAAAGTATAAGAAGGGGGAGACCAAAGCAAAGTTGATGATCAGGAACTCAATTCACAAGAGTCTAGCTGCCTACATCTCTGAGTTGGGCACATCCAAAGAGATGTATGATAAGTTGGTCCACATGTTCAAGGCCAACAATGCGAATCAAGTACTATTCTTCAAGAATCAATTGAAGAATCGAAAGAAAGGCAGGGATGAGTCTATTCAATCATATTTTCTGAAGCTGACAGAGATCAGGAACAATCTGCTGGCTATTGGGGAGACAATAGTTGATCGAGAGATGGTACTCACCGCACTTGGAGGGCTCTCATCCGAATGGCATGTGTTCAACACTACCATTCTTAATAATAATGTGATACCTGACTTTGACGAAGTACTATCGAGATGCGTTCAAGAAGAGACAAGAATGAAGGAGTATGAAAATGAAGGAAATGCTGCCTGCGTTGCTCATTCTAGAAAGAAGAACTTTGGTGGTCCAAAGAACAAAGGAAGAGCAGGGGCCCAAGGAAAGAAGGGCAAGTGTTACACTTTTCATAGGCCAGGTCACTATGCTAGAAAATGCCCTTTCAAGAAGGATTCTCCTGATGGAGATGACAACAACAACAACCGGAGGAATGGCAATCAAAGGAACAACAGGTTCAAGGGAAAGAGGAAGGCTCCCTCCGGCGAAAACGGTCAACCTTTCAAAAGGTCAAGAAACTCCAGGTATGAGGAATCAAATGTTGTTGATAAAAGAAATGAATTCATTCTTCTATCTGCCCTCTCTGCTGCATCTCCACCCGACACTATGGATGTCTGGTTGATAAATAGTGGTGCCTCAAGGCAAATCACTAGGTTCAAGGAAGCACTCTCTGATCTCGTTGAGAGGGATACTAATCTGGAAATTATCCTTGGAGATAATGCCACATATCCCGTGAAAGGGACAGGGACTGTGACCCTCCACTTGTCTCAAGGTCAAGTCCTCCGCTTGCAGGATGTACTCTATGTACCTAATTTGAAGAAGAACCTTGTGTCTATATCGGCCATGGAAGACAAAGGTTTCAATGTGGCATTCACTAATGGAAAGGTGCACATGTGGAAGAAGAGCTTCAAGGAAGCTATCACGTTTGGGTCTAGAATTGATACACTCTACCAGGTTGGAGGAAGTCCATTGGGGGTTAGGTCATGTGATACAATTTGTCAAACTGAGTTATGGCACCGGAGGTTTGGACACCTTCATTACAAAGCCCTTCCCGAAGCAAGGAAGGTGGTGACAGGGATGACTGAATTAAAAAATGATCATGAAGGGGTATGTCAGGGTTGTGTTGAAGGAAAGCATACAAGGGGACCTTTTCCCTCAAGTGTCACAAAGACATCTAATGTCTTGCAATTGATACATTCTGACTTATCTGGTATGCTGCCTCTGACATCCTTGGGAGGATGTTCTTATTACATGACGTTCATAGATGACTTCTCTCGCAAGACCTGGATATATTTCTTGAAGAAGAAGGACGAAGCATTCAAATGGTTTCGTACCTTCAAGGCCTTGGTGGAAAATCAAACAGGAAAGAAGATCAAGATTTTGAGGACCGATAATGGCACCGAATATGAGTCAAACGAGTTCAGTGACTTCTACAGAGAAGCTGGCATTAAGAGGGAGACCACAACCATGTATACTCCTGAGCAAAATGGCATTGCTGAAAGAAAGAATAGGACCATTGTGGAAGTTGCTCGTGCCATGCTATGTGACCAAGGTCTTCTGAAGTTTCTATGGGGAGAAGCTGCGAACACTACTGTGTACGTACAAAATCGATCCCTGCATTTCAGCCTGGACTCCAAAACTCCCGAAGAAGTCTTCTTTGGTAAGAAACCTGAAGTTTCTCATTTTAGAGTTTTTGGTTGTCCTGTTTACTTTCATGTGCCGAAAGAGAAGAGAAGCAAGTTGGATGCTTCTAGGAACAAAAGGAATGTTTCAGGGGCTACAACAACTTCGAAGGCCTATAGAGTCTATGTGCCTGGTCAAAGGGAAGTAGAGATCTGCCACGATGTTACCTTTAATGAAGATGCTTCCTTGTGGAAAGTAATCAATCTTCCGAGATTTGATGAAGATCATGAAGCAAGGCCTAGAAATCAAGAAGAACCGAAGGATGAGACAATGCCCGATGTTGAAGGACCGATGGACCCTATTGATCCACCTCCTTCAATGAGGAAGAGACCATCATGGCTCAGGGACACTCTCGAGGATGCCGAGGGACATATGGCCCCAAGGGGGACATTCCGTGAAAGCAAGAAGACAAATAGATACCAAGGGTATCTAGCAGCCATGAGTACTATCATACAATCTGAGCCTGGATCTTTTGAGGAAGCCATAAAGCATCAAGTCTGGAAGATGCTATGCACGAAGAATATGAGTCCATAATGAAGAATGATGTCTGGGATATGGTTCCAAGACCGGAGGACAAAGCAGTTGTCACCTCAAAATGGCTCTACAAGATCAAGCATGGATCTGATGGAAGCGCTGAAAAGTTCAAGGCGAGATTTGTTGCCCATAGCTTCTCTCAAAAGGAAGGTGTAGACTACGATGACATATTTGCACCTGTGGCCCGATATACCACCATCCGATCTATCATAGCCCTTGCTGCTACGCAAGGATGGAGTCTTCATTAGATAGATGTGAAGACCGCATTTTTGCATGGTGCGATAAAGGAAGAGGTGTATGTGGAGCAACCTCTGGGGTTCGAAGTCCAGGATCGGGACACCCATGTTTGCAGATTGAAGAAAGCCCTCTATGGGTTGAAGCAAGCACCCAGAGCTTGGTACGAGAGGATAGATAGCTACTTGATGAAGCTGGGCTTCACTCGTAGTAATGATGATCCAAACCTTTACTTCAAGGTCGATAGAGAGAAGCCTCTCATTCCGGTGTTGTATGTGGATGACCTCTTCCCGATAGGCGCCGACCCTCTCATTCATCGTTGAAAGAGGGAGCTCGCTACTAAGCTCCGAGATGAAGGACCTAGATTCCATGCACTACTTCCTAGGCCTCGGAGGTCTCGCACACCCGGCGAGATTTTCCTTTCTCGTGGAAAATACATCGTGGAAGCTTCCGAAAGATTCATTATGGTGGACTGCAAGTCCGTGTCGACACCGATGGAGCTCAACTTTAAGAAGTTGAGTGGCAGCGCTGCTGGGCTCGTATTGACAAATCCTACTTAGTATCATCAACTCGTAGGGGCCCCGATGTTCTTAGTGAACACTTGTCGAGATATATGTTTTGCAGTGAACACTTTGAGTCAACAGATGGTTGAGCCCATCACACTCACTGGGTTGGTGCCAAGAATCTTCTAAGATATCTTCGAGGCACGATAAACCATGGGCTGAGATACACTGCCTGGAGCGTGACACTCCTTGGATATATTGATGCCGATTGGGCTGGTAGTGTGGTGGATCGTAAAAGCACATCGGGATGCTGCTTCACACTTGGATCTACTTCGATATCATGGATGAGCAGGAAGTAGAAGTCAGTGGCTTTGAGCACCGCGGAGGCCGAATACATTGCAGCAAGTATGGCCTGTTGTGAAGCAGTTTGGTTGCGAAAGGTCTTCAGTGAGCTGTTTGGGCATGTGCTAGATACCACTGTGATACTTTGTGATAACCAGAGTGGGATTCGCTTGTCCGAGAATCCCGTATTCCACAATCAATCGAAGCATGTTGATATCAGGTACCACTTTATCCGGGATATGGTATAGCGATGCATTGTAAGGCTTGATCATATAGGAACTGATGAGCAGGTTGCAGATATACTCACAAAGCCCTTGGGGAAGGTCAAGTTTCTAACCTTCCGTGAGAGTCTTGGTATCGTGGAACGACCCTATGATGAGGGTCCTGTTGGACGATGAGCTCTGGGAGCTCTGGGGGGCTTTGGGATAGCTTCTCGGAGCTATAAGCAACCATAGGGCTAGGCTTGCCGAACCTTGTTGGTGTGCTTGGGCCCCACCGTTGTGATGATTGAGTTGGTTCACCTCCCGTTATTTGTGCCCCATATGAATCCTACCCATTGAGTTCAGGGCTCATGGGAAGTACCTCTCATTTGGCTAATGAGGTGGGAAAAGCTAGAGACTAGTAGCAAAGACTGATGGATGCATCAGAGATTGCCGTACTCTCTATCTAGGATGGCACGGTCCAACCACTTGATCCGGAACAAGTCTAGTGAGGTTTCGACCTCCTACTGACTTCGGGTCAAATACACCAACTTCGAGTTGGTATGAGACTCTTTGTGAGTCCTATCGAGGTTTCGGACCTCTGAGGTTGAATCTGTCAGCCGGGAATGATGTCTTTGTGACTGACCCATTACTGTTCTGAAATAAAGAGGCCAGCAAAGCAAGTTACGGCGAGATGACGCACGATGTTTTATTGCACAGGTGGATGGAGTTCTCCCTAGTTGAGAGGGAGTGTTAAAATTGGACAACTAGGTCCAAACTCCATGTTGTGATGCTCAGATGAAGAAACCAATATTTTTATTGGGCTCCTCTTTCGGAGAGGTGCAAGATCGATCTAAAGATCATCTTGATCCGATGAGTAGAACATTTATTTTGAATTTATTTTTAATCTATTCAAAATATGTGTAGGTCGGCTTTAAGGTTTTGTACCCTAGCAGATGTGTCACACACCCTCACTGATGGATATAAATTAGGTCAACGTTGGAGCACATTTCACTCATCTCATCCTCACACATCCTCTCTCCTCATCTGATCGGTTCGATCACTTGGAGTCTCTTCTCTCTCCACACGTGGGAAATCTAGCAGCAGCAATTTCTGGTTTTCGGGCTAGGGTTTCTGCAGCAACTGCAGCCAAGTTTGACTAGTGTTGACTTTGGTCAACGCAAGGTCAAATCGACCCGAAACTCTCCCAAAATCTCGATTTCCCTAATCTGCATTTTTTGGCACTAATTCCGAGGCAAGACGTTGACTTTGACTTTTCAGCATTAACATAGCTACTGCTGCTGTCTGCGTTGACCGTTGATTGACAACGTTGACTTTTGAGTTCACTGTTTCGCTGTTTTGAGGGTTGTGTGACATTGTTGGTTAGCTGACCATATTGAGACTTTGTTGGTGTTGCTGTGTAAAACCTCTCCTCTCATTGCAGACTGCAGTATCCCCCTCTGTCTCTGTATGTCTAGAAACAAAGAGACATGTGAGTGTGGGTTCTTAATACTCGAATGAAAGGAGGACACTAGATCGGACTCACTCCAAACCAATGCTGTCGTTACGATTGTAGTAGTGGTGGGAGGTGGCCTCTTGCTCCGCCGTTGGGCCATAATCCTTCTACAATCATAATCCTTTCTGGGTTGTGTCATGCCTGACAATTGCATAGAACAAGAAACAAGAATAGCATACAATATAATAACTTCATTCGTAATTACTACCCATTACCAAAGAGGGCTACATATTGTATTAAACAAACGACATAACACAAAATGGGAACCCAAACAAAATAGTCACGTATATATTTAGCGAAGGAAGAGGTACAACCAAAGCTTTCGACGTCATAGCCTCTCCAATCTGGGAAAACAAATTAAACAGCCAAAGCGCATCTCAAATTATCGTCAGGGGATTCGGACGGGATGAGGGCATGGGCTTAAGCTCTCTCAACGAAGTTCCTTCTTGTTCTATCTCTTCAACAATTCTGCTATAGTATACTAAATTCTCCATGTTCATCTAGCTTATGCAAGGAGAGATAGCTTCTTTTTATAGAGGCAAAGGAGGAGGTTGGGATCCCTACAAAGGTGGAAGGGAGGCCTATCCTTTAAGAGGTTCCCACAAGAGGTGGAAACCATAAACTAAAGGAGGGAGTCCATGGTTATTCAGTCCAACTACTCCCAATGACTCATCCTCGAAGTTGTTAGAGTGGAATCTCCGCCTCGATTTTTAAAAAACATTCCATAAACAACTCGGCGTGGGTGGCTAACTGGGACATAGCGCCAACTGGCATGGAGCCTAGCATTAATCTTCCTCATTGGTGCGAGGGAAGAACTGGCTACTCGCGCCAAGGAAAAACACGGGTTTCTAAAGCTCTGCTCAGGGAATTGTCAACAGAAGGAATATTTTTGTCATGTAAAGGGATGCAATGTTGGTCTTTGCAAGGCGTGACACTTCTTATTAGTCACATAAATGAACCTACAATGTGAGAGATGGGGATTGCAGGGATAGTGACAAAATGTTGTGTAACAGATGCCCCCTAAAGCATGAGGTTTGAGGGAGAGGGAGGGGTGAAATGCTTTACGAGAACGCGTTCAAACCAAACACCACTATCAAAAAACCTTCAATTAAAAATACAACTGATATCTTTGATACATGAACATGTGGTATGGGCGTAGCCATCCATAATAGAGTACATAAAAACACAGATCTGAGGTATGGACACAACCATCCAGTAGTAAGGATCAACAAATAGACTTAGGTATGGTCGCAGCCATCCAATCAAAAGAGTCATGTACTAATTCATGATAATCCACAAGAACCCGCAGCCGTCTCGGGATTTTATCAAACAAAACCCAGGGTCTTGCGCTCCATCTCAACCTAAACAAGTTAAATTCAAGTATGTGAATATATGAGACAAAGTTGAACATGCAAGAAAATTATTTGATTACCAGCTAATGATGAAAGTTGTTAACAGGCGCGAGAGAAACCACCAATAATGAGAATGGCCCTCAAGGTATGAGAGGTACAATCCACGGAATGAGAACATTGATCTGACGTCAAACACTCGCAGGATCACTAGATCGAAGGCCAATGATGTGGACCTTGCCTCGAATGCGAAGAACCTTCCATTGAGGCATGCAGGCTCCAAGGTACCGGAAGGGAGTCTCTAGATCAGATTCCTGGATAATGAGCTGAAGTCGACAGGAAGTGACCTGGTCGAAGGAGGGCCATAATTTTTCCCACATCATCGACATGAGATAGAGGAACATGATGACAGTGAATCAGTACCAACACAGAATCGTAGGAAGGTTGAAAACTGTAGAGGCAAACTTCTCTTGAACATATCAGCAACACGACACTGGATTTGGCAGTATTTGACATCAAGGAATCTGAGGTCATGACGACGTGGCAAAGAGAAAATGAGAGGTCAAAAGAGGTTACCCAAACTAATGGAGGAAAAAATGACGAAATGAGATGTCCCCAACCCAACACAAATGCAGAAAAGTGCCATGTTCAAGAGCGACATACTGCCAACATAACTAAAAACTTGTTCCATTTTCCCCCACCATTTTTGGCGAGTACCTCAATTATTTTTTAAAACAAGATTGAAGGGTATAGTATATGCTTGCAATGTAAGTTTGTCCTTCGGACAAATCCAACCTAGTACATTTTACGAGCCCTACGAAGGAGGAACTCGAGTAACGTCATGGTGACGAAGTCTGATGTCATCGGGGTTTAACGAGTCCAAAAAAGGAAAAACTTGGCATCTTTTCATGTTTAGAGAGTTTGAAAAGAAGGCAGAAAAGAAAACTCCAGCATGTCCTTTTTCGTAAGTAGTCTCGCAGATCCGAAAAGGTAGAAAATAATATCTAAAAGAACCTCTTAGTCGTGAGAGGCCAAGGTATTCCTTTTTCGTAAATAATCTATCCCAGCCTGAAAAAGGGGTAAACGTATACTTGGTAGATATCGTTTCCCAACCATTTAACGAGTTCAAAATGACAAGAGTCTCGACAATATTTTCATGTTTTGAAAGTCAAAAAAGAGCTGAAAGTTGACTCATCCAGGAGGAATGAGTGGTATTAAGGGTAACAATTGGTTCCGGTGATGGTGGAACTTCTCAGAACAAGATAAAATTCAAGAGGCTGGCTAATAATACCACTCACAGTGATAGCCTCTAGAATGGGTAAAACAATCATGAAGGGTGATTAGTGATCTACAAGTGACATAGGAACAGAAACCAAGGTTCATCTCGGCAAAAACTAGATCGATAGAATGGCAATCACGAGAGGTAAGGGTTTCATTGTTACACAAGCTGGAAACTCGTGAAACTCGCTTGAAATTGGTTTCATTTCCACAAGCTTGAAACAAAAATAAACTATGCTTGAAAAGGTGGGCATGCCCCCAGCATGGTGACTCAATTCGAGGTACATACCCCCCAAGCTTCAGTCCAACTGCATTTAATTTAAAGCGGATGGAGTGAAGGTTCAAATTACGAGATTAGAGAAAGACTCGACTGGAATCTTATGAGATCTGATCAAAGAATCGAATTTAAGAAAAACGTGTTTCATTGTTTTGACGAGGTTGACACAGTAAAAGAACTATCCTCATGACACCTTGTCTCATTTTTTAACGAGCTTGAAAAAAGAAAAGGAACTCTGCTCCGAAAGACCTTGTTTCATTTTTTAAGGAGCTTGACACAAGAAAACGAACTATGCTCCGATGACCTTGTTTCATTTTCTTAAAGAGTTTGACATAAGAAACGAAAGATGATCCGAGGACAACTCATCATGTCGAATAAGAAGTCATGGCTTCCAAGAGATTCTCATCCGATGGAAGAAAAAATCATGGAAGTCAAGACCCAATGCCCCCAGCGCACGATGCACAACGGCACTATCACTGAATGCGGGCATGGGACAGGTAGCCACATAATTGACCTGTGGCGGGGAAGATACAACCAGCAGATAAAGACTCGGAGGAGACGATCGTGGACCAGATGTCATATGAGGACCAAAGAATGAAAGTTGATCAACGGTCACGATCCGACCTTTGTGTGTAAAACAGATCACACGAAAGAGGGAGGAGACAAGTGCACCCATTACATAAGCACAATCGCGCCCCAAGAGTAAATTGAAATCCAAGGGGCTTAGAACACCCATCACATCTATATAGACGGTTTTCCCTCCATGTTCTGACAGTAACTTCTCGAAGGTTCCCCACCCGTTGGATCGGTTCCTCTCGTTAAAGCGTCAACATAATGGCTAAAACAGGCACAAGCGGTGGAGAACCAAAAGCTTTCCAAGTAGTTGAAGACAGAACACTATCAGACACGCCTTCATCTATAATCGTGCTAGGTATGACCATATCTAAGGCTTGTACTGTGATCTCAAAAGACACATAAGAAGGAAGGCGATATCCCGCAAATCGACTCCAATCGAAGGAAGCAACTAAACTACTTGGAGGGGGTACAATTGAACTAAGATGGTCATCCCCTGGTGTTATCGGAGCAAGAGGAGCATCATCCTGGACCACAAACATGGGATAAGAAAGAGCAACTTCTTGAGTCACATGGACGGGAGGAACTTTCTCCAAGTCCAAGGAATCTAAAGAAACAATAAGAACATGAGGGGGATGAGATCTACTCTCAACGAAAAAGACCTGATGAACCATAGGTGGGATAAGATCGACCGATTCCACGACCAATGGTTGGTCGAGAATGGATACATGAATTTGAATTTCTGAGGGAACGGGATTGACCAAGGATGACTCTTGACCGATCATTGAATCAACTAGCATAGGACTCGAAGAAAGCTTCTGGTAACCAACCAACAAGCAGGGTACAGAAACATTAGGGTTGTCCAACACTCTCGTGGCTTCATCCATGTACAGAAAAAGGTAAATGGGATGATGCCCTTCACACAACTTACAGGAATTCGAAATCTTAACCTGTTTCTTATGAATCTTATCATGGTTAGTCGAAGGTGTGCCACCAATATGACTTCCAAAAGCCAAAGGCAATGGTGGACAACCGTCGGACCATGCGTCAAGTACCTTGGGAATGGCAGGGTAGTCTCAAAGAAGGTGGTCACCTTTGCACAACATGCAAGAGAATTTGACTTTCCGTGGAAGGTTGGGTGATTCATCAAGTGAAGGTTTCTTAGGCGCAATAGCCGTAGGTCGTCGTCTCTCTTCTTATCTCTTTTCGTCTTCTTAGCCACCCAAGCGCCGTAATCCGCACTTTCACCAGGCAAAGTAGAGGATGAGGACGAAGAAATAGGTGAAGAAGGGGAGAGGTCCACCTTAGAGTCAACATGATGTTGTTCAGACGGAGGAGATGGTTGAACAGAGGTCAGACCACTCGGGACCATCGAGGTCGAAAATAACCACATGGGCAAACCAACAGTTAACCCAAGAAGAGACAAACTCGCCATATAAGGAGCACCAACATTCCCAAAAGAAAGAAAAGGACTAGGATTCCCTTTGGAGGGGATTCCTTGGTTGGTAAACTCTGGAAACATTGCCATTGGAAAAAACCATAAAACACTAAGGAAGATAACTTTAAACAAGAATATTTCGTGAGCAGCTAATATTTTAAGACATTGAAACAAAAATCCTTTGTTTCATATTTTAAGAGTTGAGAAATAGGCAAAATGTGACTCTATCACTTTCATATTGAGATGAGCGTGAAAGTACAAGCACTCGATGATCTTTTCACTTTTAGAGAGTCACGAAAAGACCGAAATGACTACTCAGGTAATCTAAGCAAGAGGGTGTACCAAGTTTCCGTGAACTGCCATATACACCTTGGTGATCAAATGAAAGAGAAATGACCAAGGAATTAACGTACGTTCAGGTAGTCTCCCCAAATGCTGTGTTCGGTGTATCACAGTTACAGGGTAGCAGACTCGACTTCCTATGGACAAAGTATTGCAGCCTATGAGGGTCTCCCTTTATATACGTGATGGTACAGGGAGCACAAGTCCGTACTAGTGTTGTCTAAAGCCAGTTGGAAAACGACAGCTACTAGGTTTAACGACGCCAGAACATGTCACTAGCCTAGACCTCTAAAATGTGAGCGTTAAGTTTAAATGCTTCCTTAGGTTGATTGAATAAATTTTATGGTTGATCTTGAATTATGTCTTAGTTTCAAGGCCCTATCGAATGTCATCTGACAATCTCCTATATGCAGCTATATGAGAAAATAAAATTTTCAATTTGATGAATGTTACTAGTTAAGGGAAGAGTCTCAAACAATGATGCAACAAATATCAAACGAAATTTTTTCCAAATTAGATGACTTTCACTATCCAAAAGTAATCTAGAACATTCAACGATGCGAATTATGCAATGTAATATATGAAAAATCCTCTTTTTTGAAAACTATGCAAATGTAATCTATGCACAATTTCCTTTTTCTTTTGAAAGAATCAGAATGCACTCAATTAATTTTTAGATGAAATGAGAATCTACTTAATGCATGCTTTAATGAAAGAGAATGCACTCAATGTGATTTTTAGCTTTCAATCATTAAAAAATGTAATCTAAGTTCAATGATGGATCTCAAAAAAGACTTTTCAATGCAATCTAATCTAATGCATTTTAACGAAAATAAAACTATGAGACGAAAACTAAATGAACACAAATTTCCTTAATGGAAGGATGAATGCAAAAGGGATGCAAACAAACACTAAAAATGCAATCATTGTTTTAAACACTTTGTAACAAAAGTCCTCAAAATGATACAAGACATATGAGTTCAAGCATAAAGAGGAATTCCAAAGTGTGGGCTCAAAACAAGGCATTCATTCCCTTTTACATCAAGCAATCATAGAAAGAAGACTTTTCATTTGAACAATGAGCAATGTAATCTATGCTCACAAGTGAAAAAGTAAAGGGGAGAACGTGTAAATCATACAGAGAAAAGGACCAGAAGGGCAAGACACATTGGTGAAGGACTTAGGAAAAAAACCTTAATTTTTCACACACCCTGAAATTGGCATGACTTTTGTGGGTGAAACTAATGCCAATTGGCGCGACTTGCTAACTGACAACTAGCGCCAATGGCCCATTGGTGCGACTTACTAACTGACAACTAGCACCAATCGCGCGACTGCCAAAAAATTAAAATCACCAATGCCTGAAAAAGAGAAAACAAAGAATTTCTCCAAACCAAGACCAGACTCACCACTTCAAGCAAAAACTAAAAGATTATAATTGATGAAAAACATAGGAACAAACAGGGAAATGGTCATTCGACTAAACTCGTCGAATGACTAAGACCTCAAAGAGTGACAAACTCAAAGGAAACTCCCCAGCGGAGTCGCCAATTTGTTAAGCAGGTAAATCCTCTCTGCGGACAGAGACGATCCCTCTAGCCCTAGGGTGGGTCTAGAAACAAAGAGACATGCTAGAGTGTAGATTCCTAATTACTGAATGAAAGGAGGACACGGTAGATCGACCTACCTGGAACCCAATGCTGTCGTTATGGCTGTAGTGGTGGTGGCCTCTCGCTCCTTCCTCGGCAAGTCACAATCCTTCTGCAGTCATGCTCGGATACCTGTACATAGAACAGTAAACAAGAACAGCATAAAACATAATAACTTCATTTGTGATTACTAGCCAGTCAAAGAGGGCTAAGCATATTGTATTAAACAAACGACATAACACAAAATGGGAACCCAAACAATAGTCACGTATATATTGATTGAAGGAAGAGGTACAACCAAAGCTTTGACGTCGCAGTCTCCTCCAGCGGGGTTCAACCAAAGTGCATCTCAGATACTCATCAGGGGATTCCGACGGAATGAGGGCATGGGCTTAAGCTCTCTCAACGAAGTTCCTTCTTGTTCTATCTCTTCAACAATCCAGCTCTAGTAATTCAATTCTCCATGTTCAGCTAGCTTATGCAAGGAGAGATGGCTTCTTTTTATAGAGGAAAAGGAGGAGGTTGGGATCCCTACAAAGGTGGAAGGGAGGCCTATCCTTTAGGAGGTTCCCAGAAGGGGTGGAAACCATAAACTAAAGGAGGGAGTCCGTGGTTATTCAGTCCAACCACTCCCAATGACTCATCCTCGAAGTTGTTAGAATGGAATCTCCGCTTATATTTTTTTAAAACATTCCATAATCAACTCGGCGCAAGTGGCTAACTGGGACAGAGCGCCAACTGGCGCAGGGCCCAGTGTTAATCTTCCTCATTGGCGCGAGGGTAGAGCTAGCTACTCGTGCCAAGGCAAAAACAGGGGTTTTTGAAGCTCTGCTCAGGGAATTGTCAACAGAAGGAATATTGTTCTCATGTAAAGGGATGCAATGATGGTCTTTGCAAGGCATGACACTTCTTATTAGTCACAGAAATGACCCTCCAATGTGCGAGATGCGGATTGCAGGGACAGTGACAAAATCCTGTGTAACAGTTGGTTGAAGCATCCTTTTGACCGTCGTAACACACCATCACACTTATATGTTTCTGGTTTTTCTTTTGTCGATCTACTGGTATGTTCTATCAGCGTTTTACTTTGTTATTTATGTGATTGCTGTCTAAATATTGAAGAAAAAGTAAAGTTGCTTCAACCATAGAACATCTACATAAATTTACATCAATGTATTTAGGGCGAAAACTTAACAGCATATTATACAGTGAACTACGTTCAAAGGCTCGCATGATTATATTATGTGGCATGGCTCTGATACCAATGAAACAACAAAACTGATAGCTTACTGACTTTTAATGTAAAGATACACAAGAGGTATTTGTAATAATATATATATATATACAAGTGATCATTGAATGTTACAATGAGGGTCTGCTTATATATCTAGGCAAGTGCCCTTTCATGAATGGGCAAGTCCATTAAGGCATGCCTCTTCATTAACTAATCGTTATTTAACTATAACTATGATTACTATGTATTTACTTATATTCATGTTATTTTTATATAAATTGTATTCGTAACAGAACTCCTTTTGATCCTTTTGAGGTAAATTCAGACTTATATATGTACCAACCTAGATCCATCTTAACCCCTGATCTATCAACCGCTAAAAGGGAACAAATCTCTCGAGGTGCAAACCTCTTTCTTGAGTGCAAAACGTGAGGAAACGTTTGCACCTCGAGAGATTAGATCCCCCTCACCGCTTGATAGATCAGAGGTTAAGATGTGTTAAAATTGGACAACTAGGTCCAAACTCCGGGTTGTGCTGCTCAAATGACGATCGCAATATTTTTATTGGATTCCTCTTTCGGAGAGGTGTATGATTGATCTAAAGATCATCTCGATCGAATGAGCAGAACATGTACTTTGAATTTATTCCACTTATGTGCTGGGTCAGCCTAGAATAAAATATAGACTTAAATGTCTTAAAGGACTTGTCACACACCCCCAAAGATTCCTATATATTGGAGAGACTTAGAGTTCATTTGACACACATTGTGGTGGAGGAATTCTCTCTCTCTGGATAGCATTGGAGCTGTGATATATATGGACAGTTCTTTGTTTGGGTTGTTCTGGGTTATGTGTGACACGCTTGGCTGAATGACCTATTGAAAACTTTGCTGGTAGAAGCATCTTGTTGATCGCCGTAACGCCACCATTTATTATCTCTGTTTTGGCTTGTCTTCTATCGATCTATTAGCATGTTATATCTTCTTCAGTATTGTGCCCTAATCTAAAAATGCATAGGACATTTCCAGAATTTAACATGGTATCAGAGGTGAGGAGAAGACGAAGCCCAATTTGAGTTACAATTAGAGAAGGTTGCCACCGTGTTTGAGGGCAGATTGCATGTTGATTAAGAACTGTCTTATGGGCAGTCCACCTCTAAAAGAGAATGCCGCAAGCCACTTTAATGCTTTCCACAGAAAACTTACCCCATAGAAGAGCCAAAAGCCAAGCCGAGGTGAGTCTTCGAAGAGAGAATTATAGCGAAATAAAACTCACAGAGATACAAAGTCAACCACAGAGAAGTGAGCTTTAAGCGTTTGTAAACATGGACTTTCGATCAGCAACTGCCATGCAACAGCAACAGCTGCATGTCGAGAAAAGAGTCGAACTTATCTTTAAGGCTTTGGTTGACGAACCGGCGGGCTGTCAATCTGTGATATTGGAGCTGTGGCGTGATAAACACATTGATTATCTCCTTCAAGGGATAAGGCGCCTTGGGCCAAGCTTTTGTGTGTTAGATGCTAACCGCTCTTGGCTATGGTATTGGATTCTCAACTCTATTGCTCTTTTGGGACAGTCTCTTGACGCTGACCATCAACAGAGTATCATTGACTTTCTTCGTCATTGCCAGCTATATCCAGAGAGCTGTGTGGTCAACTTTACGTCAATTCTCGAACGGTATCTACATGTCTGCCATAGCAATGCCGCTCAGACAATTGCTGGTAAGTGACGAATGTCTCCACTCTCAAATCCTGGACGATGAATTGCACGCACGACTCACAAAGGTTGTCAAGGCACAAGAAGCACCCCAAGGCCAGGACGGAAACGACGTTCTGCTCGGTGAGAAGGGGTGTCATGCCGTAAAGGTACGCGAGGGCGATTTCGAGGCCTTGGATGGTTGCGTTGGGGTCGTCAATCTGAAGCTAGTATTCTTTGGAGAGAAACAAAATTATTATGTCAGAAGAACAGGTGGCTTTCAAATCCATGTTTTCTTATGTGACCGCACAGGGCATTAGACGAAGCCTCGTCTGTCCCCACCATTTCTTCTTCTTCTCGGTCACACATTTGGCGGGTTGGGTTTAACAATGGCCCATAGGAATCGAACCCAAAACTGATTGACCAGCGTTGGAGTTTAAGTCGATTTATACTGAATTGGATTGGATCGACGTCTCTGTATTAGAGCGTGAATTTGTGGTGCGGAAATGACATCAAACGCTTTAAATTGCGTTTTAAAGTCGGCAAAATTGCAGTGTTGCATTGTTGTATTTGCAACTGCACGATTTTGGCTGGAAGAAAAATATCGGAAAGAAGGGCGTTTTAGTTGATGCTTATCCCACGCCGAAGAGGAGTTCCACGTCCAGTTGGGATGCTCAGAACAAGCAATTTCTTCCGATAGATAGTCTCTTAAAAATTGTATTGTGAAGAATGCCTGTTGAACAGCAAGGCCGAGTATCAGCGGATGATTTGAGGTAAAGAAAACCTGTTTCGATGGAGCTGTTAGGTGAAAATTAGATCTGTGGATGTAAAACATGACCGCGTGGAAATGTTTGGGGCTGAAATGTGCCCAGTCTTCATTATAACATGTTTTTTTACCGCAGATCTCTGAAACCTCACGAATGTTTGCTGTAGAAAATTAAGAAAGACTGTTTAAAGTCTGTTTTCGTGAGCCAAGTGCCTTGGACAAGAGGGCGAGCATTTTAGGAGGAATTTTCGGTTTATTTCTCTTTCTGTTGCAGGTCTGAAGCTGACCGTCGGCATCATGGATGTTTTTGGTGTAAGACTATGGCATGGGACCGCTCTTCTAGGTGAGCCGCATTCCATGGCTACCTATCTCAGGCAGACCGCAAGCATTGACTTGCTAATCAAAGGACTGTGACAGTTGTTATCTGCTCAAGTAGTATGAAGACTTGTTTTGATAAGGGCAGAGTTTGTTTGAGGCCTGAAATGAAAAATAGTCGCAGCAAAAGAAAGCATAATGGGTCAGATTTGAGGACTGTGATGGTTGCCTTAACCGGTCAGAAATCAATAGCAGAGGAACCGACCTATCAAGGTATGCATTCTGTGCTATTTTTGCATAAAAAGAAAAAAAAAGAAAAAAATCTTCTCTGTATTGGGTTGCAGAAAGAAGGCTGCCATAGCAGCAGCATGGGATAAGAGTTTCAAGACGTCATGATCTTCAACGTAGACATGAGTACAACATTGTAATAAAGATTCTTCATTTTGGGCCTGGCATCTTTGGAGTAGGCCGGAGATTGTTCATGAAAAGAACAGTCACCGAAAGGGTAAGAAATTGCCAAGTGTGCAAAAGAGAGACTAAATTAGTCTCTGTCTTGATCTCATATATTTTCAGAAAGAAACCTTGAAATTTGTGCTTCAAGTGTGTACAAAGAAGGGTCGAGAAAGGATCTCTAGGAGGCTGTGAAAAATTCAAGAAACATAGATCACTAAGAACCAGCCTTTTCTAGTCCTGATACAATTCAGTGACATTTAGAAGATGACATACTATGGCAATTAAGACCATGTTTAGGAGTTGTGCACTGAAATCAGAGGGGCCAAGAGGTCAAATATGTTCAAGTCACCTTGAAGAGGAAAAATCAAATAAAGTATGAACAACAATGATTGATGTGCACTTATGACTGTGCTAGATCTGCGAACCGAACGGTACCACATAAGATCTGTAAATAAGAAGCAGTGCTGGATAAGATTTCAGATGAAGTAGATGAAGCTCTCAAGTGTAGAGAAGGAATCATGTTTGGATTCCTAGTTTTGTCGGTCGTAGTAAAGAGGGCTGGTTGAGGAAGCTACAGCAGACCTCCTCAGAATAACAGGACTTCTAACAAGCTGAGGCATGTTGATATATTCTCCCTGTTGGACAGTGACATAGATAGACACCTATGTAGCTGTCAGCATGAGATATTAGCAGTCTCACTGGAGAATAATGGTAAAATGTGTTTCGGCAGCTTTCAGACACATTGGAATCTTGAACCATGATCAGCAAACCCTGCTGGATGGCTTTCACTGTGGAAGATTAAGTCCCCCTTTCCAAGTTGGTGTCTGGGATGCCCTCATTTGACATAAATGTCTTCTCTCACAAGAGAAGTTGCTATTAAGAGGGAGAATTCAACTTTATATGCTCCTGAGCTAATATCACTGCTGAACGAAAGAAGATCCTCATGGCTCAAAGACATATGGCTTCAGAGGGGGAAGAAAACCAAGAAGCCATATAAATACCAGGAGTATCTAGCTACCAAGAGTACAAAATGAGCATGGATCATTTGAAGAAATTGGAAAGCATCAAAGTCTACATGGATGCGAGGGTGATGTCTAGGATATGGTTCCTAGACCACCGATCAAAGCTGGTGTCACTTTGACATAAGATCAAGCATGGATCTAATGGGAAAATGTGTTGCCTGAAGGCACTAATTATTATTGCACCTATAATGAATATAAAGACCGTTTTTTTTGGCATGGTGTGATAAAGGAAGAGGTGAATGTGGAGCAACCTCTGGTATTCAAAGTCCAGGATCGGGACACCCTTGTTTGCAAGTTGAAGAAAGCCCTATATGGGTTGAAGTAAGCACCCAGAGCTTGGCTAGGCTTCACTCGTAGTAAGGATGATCTGAACCTTTACTTCAAGGTTGATAGAGAGAAGCCTCTCATTCTGGTGCTGTATGTGGATGACCTCTTCCTGACAGGTGCTGACCCTTTCATTCATCAGTGCAAGAGGGAGCTTGCTACTATATTCAAAAGAAAGGACCTAGGACTGGTGTACTACTTCCTAGACCTGGAGGTCTGGCTTGGACCTGGCGAGATTTTCCTCTCTCAAGGAAAATACATTATGAAGCTTTTGGTATGGTGGACTATAAGTCTGTGTCGACACCGATGGAGCTCAACTTCAAGAAGATGAGTGGCAGCGCTGTTGGGCCCATATTGACAAATCCTACTGAGTATCGTCAACTCGTAGGGGCCTTGATGTTCTTAGTGAACACCCGTCTGGACGTATGTTTTGCAGTGAATACTTTGAGTCAACACATGGTTGATCATAACATTCACTGGGTTGGTGCCAAGAAACTCTTGAGATATCTCTGGGGCACAATAGACCTTGGGCTGAGTTACACTGCCGAGAGTATGACACTCCTTGATATACTGGTGTCGATTGGGCTGGCAGTGTGGTGGATCGTAAGAGCACGTCTGGATGCTACTTCACAAGTAGATCTGCTTCGGGCAGGAAAAGGAAGTCGGTAGCCTTGAGCACTGCTGAGGTCGAATACATTGCAGCATGTATGACCTGTTGTGAAGTCACTTGGTTGCGAAAGCTCTTCAGTGAGTTGTTCGAGCATGTGCTAGGTGCCACCGTTATCCTTTGTGATAACCAAAGGGGGATTCATCTATCATAGAATCCTGGGTTCCACGATTGATCGAAGCATGTTGATGGTTGGTACCACTTTATCCAGGATATGGTACAGCGAGGCACCGTAAGACTCGATCATATAGGAACTGATGAGCAGGTCGCGGATATTCTCACTATGCCCTTGGGGAAGGTCATGTTCCTAACCTTCCGTGAGAGACTTGGTATCGTGGAACGACCCTATGATGTGGGTCCTGTTGGACGATGAGTTCGAGGAGCTCTAGGGGGCTTTGGGGACAGCTTCTCAGAGCTATGAGCAACCACAAAGCTAGGCTTGCCAAACTTTGTTGGTGTGCTTGGACCCCACCGTTGTGATTATTGAGTTGGTTCACCTCTCATTATTTGTGCCCCGTATGCATCCTACCCATTGAGTTCAAGGCTCATGGGAAGTACCTCTCATTTGGCCAATGAGGTGGGAAAAGCTAGAGACCAGTAGCAAAGACTGATGGACACATCAGAGATTGTCGTACTCTCTATCTAGGATGGCATGGTCCAACCACTTGATCTGGGATCAAGTCTAGTGAGGTCTCGGACCTCCGCCTGACTTCGGGTTAGATGAACCAACTTCGGGTTGGTTGGAGACTCTTTGTGAGTCCGATAGAGGTTTCGAACCTCTAGGCTAAATTTGTCAGCCGGGGGATGATGTCTTTGTGATTGACCCACTTCTGTTCTAAAATAAAGAGGCTAGCAAAGCAAGTTAAGGCGGGATGACGCACAATGTTTGGATTGCACTTGTGGACAGAGTTCTCCCTAGTTGAGAGGGAGTGTTAAAATTGGACAACTAGGTCCAAACTCCGGGTTGTACTGCTCAGATGACGATCGCAATATTTTTATTGGATTCCTCTTTCGGAGAGGTGTAAGATTGATCTAAAGATCATCTCGATCGAATGAGCAGAACATGTACTTTGAATTTATTCCACTTATGTGCTGGGTCGGCCTAGAATAAAATATAGACTTAAATGTCTTAAAGGACGTGTCACGCAGCTCCAAAGATTCCTATATATTGGAGAGACTTAGAGTTCATTTGACACACATTGTGGTGGAGGAATTCTCTCTCTCTGGATAGCGTCGGAGCTGTGATATATATGGACTGTTCTTTGTTTGTGTTGTTCTGGGTTATGTGTGACATGCTTGGCTGAATGACCTATTGAAGACTCTACTGGTAGAAGCATCCTGTTGATCATCGTAACGCCACCATTTATTATCTCTGTTTTGGCTTGTCTTCTATCGATATATTAGCATGTTCTATCTTCTTCAGTATTGTGCCCTAATCTGAAATGGCATAGAACATTTCCAGAATTTAACAAGATGGATCTAGGTTGCTTACATAATATTATATAATATCTATATTTGTCTCTATGAGTCTCTTTCTTATTCACTCTCTCCCCCCATTCATCTCTTTGTTTATCTCCTTCTCTCTCTCCTCTCTGTCCCCCTCCCTCTCTCCTCATTCTCTCTCTCTCTCTCTCTCTCTCTCTCTCTGTCTATCCCTCCCTCTCTATGTCTCTCTCTTTTTCCCTATCTCTCCCCCTGCCATCTATATCTATATCTCTTAAAATTGGAAACTAGGGCCAAACTCCACCTTGGACAACTTATATGATGGAGATGCTATTTTTATTGGATTCGTCTTTTCGAGAGGGTACAAAATTAATCTAAAGATCATCTTGTTCGGAAAAGCAAAAGTGTGATTTTAAATTTATTATTCACACGTGCAAATTATCAAGGTGGACCTCAAACAAATGTAGGCTCATGAAGCCCAACAAATATGTCTCCACACCCTCAACGATTTATATATATAGGAATGACCTTCTCCTCATTTGGACATCATCTCAACTCAATATACATCTCTCTCTCCTCTCCTTATTGGTACGTACAGCTTGGAGCAGCTTGTCTCTAATTTACACATGTGAAACAGAAGGACGAATTACAGATCAAATTGCAAGCCGAATTTCAGAGAAATAGGTCAGTGTTGATCGAGGGTCAAATGTCCTCCTTTAACTGCGGTTTCAAGGCAGAAATTCTGATTTGTGAAGGTCGCATTTATTGGCACAGTTTTCAAGGCATTTGGGACAGGTTGACTTGGTTTGACTTCACGTTTGACTACAGAATTACAACAGCATTTGACTAGGTTTGACTACACTGTTTTGGGTTGACTTTCTCTCTCTTGAACGGCCAAATTGGATTGTTGTTGACCAAGTTTCTTGGAGGACATTTTGGAGCCTCTTTGACCAACGTTGACTTTCTGGTTAGGGCTGCAGTTCACTGATATTGACTGTTGTTTTTTCAGTATTGCTTTTGGGCAACTAAACTTGATATTTGTACTCTCTCTCTCTCTCTGTTGAACCATTGAAGAATAATAAGTAGAATTGATCAAAAGATTTTCCCCACATTAGGTTTTCTCCCTGGCATCCGCCAAATATTGTGTCCTCTTGTCTTGGCTTGTCTTTTGTAGTTTTGTTTATGTTCTATCTGCATTTACTTTCAATGTGATTAAGTTAATGTGATTGCTAAATTGGAAATTGATAATGGGCTAATAAGGAACGTTGAAGTAAATTGTGCTTAAGCATAGAACATACCATTGTTATCTAAAATTAACATGGTTTGAGAGCCTTGGTGAAGCCAAAGCCCAAGCAAGAGTGAGAAAAGCAATCACCAAGATCTGTTGGTCAAGGTCAAAGACTTACCTCAACTCTGAGGACAAACACAATGATATATCTGATTATCGTGCATGGAAGAAGTCTCTAGACTTGACTTCGGAAGAGAATGATGTGATGGACTATGTGCAGGGAAAGATTGTTGAGCCTCCTTCAAATGCATCGACTGCTACTAAAACAAAGTACATGAAATGTGAGGTCAAAACTAAGAAGATCGTTAGGGAGTCCATTCAAACACATTTGGTTGCTCACATTTTCGAGTTGGGCACATCTAAGGAAATGTATGACAAGTTGGTTGCCATGTTCAAAGCCAACAATGCAAACTAAACCTTCTTTCTCAAGAAAAAGCAGAGGGACATCAAGATGGATAGAGGGGAATCCATCCAATCCTACTTCATGAGGATTACCGAAATAAAAAATGATCTTCTATCCATTGGAGAAGTTGTTGTTGACCAGGAGCTCACTCTTATTGAGCTTGGTGGCCTCACCTGAGCATGGGATGTGTTTAATACCACTATCCTCGACAATAATAAGATTCCAAATTATGATGAATTGTTGACTAGATGCACTCAAGAAGAGACAAGGATGATGGAGAGAGACAATCCCTCAAATGGGAATGATCCCACTGCATTCTCAACTCATGCTAAAAGGAAGAGCGATGTTGGTCCAAAGAAACAAGGTCAAGGAAGACAGGGATTCAAAGAAGGAAGAAAGGGAAGATGCTTCAATTGTAACAGGTTTAGCCACTATACTAGAGAGTGTCCTAATAAGAAGGATACACCACGGGATGATGATAACAACAACAACCACAACAATTTCAAGGGCAACGACAATCAAAGGAATAACAGGTTCAAAAGAAAGAGAAATGCTCCCACTGCACGATAGGGAAATGGTCGACCTCCTAAAAAGTCGAGAAACTTCAAGTATGAGGAAACAAATATTATAGATAAGCAAAATGAATTTTATCTCATTTCTACCCTCACTATTGTCTCTCCTCCTAACACATTGGATAATTGGTTGATCGATTGTGGTGCCTCAAGGTACTTCAATGGGTACAAAGAGGCCCTCTCAAATTTTTTTGAAAAGGAGACTAATTTGGAGATCATACTTGGAGACAATACCACCTACCCCGTGAAAAGGACAGGGACTGTTACTCTTCATTTAAATCAAAAGGTCAAATCCTTCATCTACAAGATATATTATATGTACCTGACTAGAAAAAGAACATAGTATATATTTCTGTGATCGAAGACAAAGGCCTCAAGGTAGCATTCATTAATGGGAAGGTACATATTTGGAAAAGAAACTTCAAAGATGCTTTTACACTTGGATTTATGGTTGAAGGTCTTTATCAGGTTGGAGGAAGTCCTTTGGGAGCTATGACTTGCAGCACTTCTCTTCAATCCAAATTATGCCACCAGAGGTTTGCTCACCTTCATTATAAAGCTCTACTTGATGCAAGGAAGATGGTCATTGGTATGCCTGAATTCAAAGTAGATCATGAAGGTCTTTGTCAGGGTTGTGCCAAAGGGAAACATACAAGGGGACCATTCCTCTCTGATGAAAGTAAGACTACCTACATTCTTCAATTGATCCATTCTGATTTGTCTCGTATGTTGCTTGTAACATCTTTCGGAGGATATTTGTACTATTTTATTTTTGTGGATGACTTCTCTTACAAAACTTGGATCTATTTCTTGAAGAAGAAGGACGAAGTTTTCAAATGGTTCTGCTCTTTCAAAGCCTTGGTTGAAAATCAAACAAGGAAGAATATCAAAATATTGAGGACAGTTAATGGAACCAAATATGAGTCAAATGAACTCAATCATTATTGTAGAGAAGCTAGCATTAAGAGGGAGACCACTACTCAATATACTCCTGAGAAAAATGGAGTTGTTGAAAGGAAGAATCGAACCATCATTGAAGCTACCCGTGCCATGCTTCATGATCAAGGCCTACTGAACTTATTATGGGGAGAAGCTTCAAACACTGCTGTGTATGTTCAAAATAGATGCGCACATCAAGCATTGGACTTCAAGACTCCCGAAGAAGTTTTCACCGGTAAGAAACTTGATGTTTCTCACTTTAAAATTTGTGGTTGTCCTATGTATTTTCATGCGCCAAAATAGAAGAGAAGCAAGTTGGATGCAGCAGGGAAGAAAGGAACATTTGTGGGATACAGTGAAACTTCAAAGGCATATAGAATCTATGTGCCAGGTCAAAGGGAAGTGGAAATAAGCCATGATGTCACATTCGATGAAGATGCTGCCCTTTGAAAGGTTAGACATCTCCAATTCCAACGAAGGAGAAAGATGAAGATGCAAGGAAGCAGGATGAACGTTAGATGGATGAACCGATGCCCGATGTTGAATGCCTAATGGATCCAATTGATCCACCTCCTGGTGAGCCCTCTTCCTCAATAAAGAGACCCTCATGGCTGAAAGATACTCTCGAATATGTCAAGAGACACATTGCACCAAGGGGGACTTAGCTTCCATGAGCACCATTGTTCAATCTGAGCCTTGCACATTCGAAGAAGCCATGAACCACCAAGTTTTGAAGGATGCGTTGAACGAAGAGTATGAGTCAATCATGAAGAATGATGTCTGGGATATGGTTCCTAGACCCATGGACAAGTCTGTGGTCACCTCAAAATAGTTTTACAAAATCAAACATTGAGCTAATGGGAGTGTTGAAAAGTTCAAGGCCAGGTTCGTTGCCCAAGGCTTCTCTCAAAAGGAAGGAGTTGACTATGATGAGATATTTGCACCGAATGTAGCCTCTCGAGGATGGAGCCTACACCAAATGGATATCAAAATTGCTTTCTTGCATGGCTCGCTTAAGGAGGAAGCCTGTATAGAGCAACCTGAGGGGTTCGAAGTTCTGGATCGAGAGTCACATGTATGCAGGTTGAAGAAAGCCCTCTATGGGTTGAAGCAAGCCCCCAGGGCTTGGTATGAGAGGATCGACAACTATCTTATGAAGCTAGGTTTTTCAAGAAGTCAAGTTGACCCAACCTATACTTCAAGGTTGAAAATAACAGGCCTCTCATTCTGGTACTTTATCTGGATGATCATTTTCTAACAAGTGTCGACCCTCTCCTTTATCAATGCAAGAGGGAGTTGGCTTCCGAATTCGAGATGAAGGACCTAGGTTTGATGCACTACTTCCTAAGCTTGGAGGTCTAGTAAAATCCAGGAGAGATTTTCCTTTCTCAAGGAAAATACATCGTGTAGCTACTCAAAATATTTTGGATGGTGGACTGCAAGTTTGTGACTACTCCGATGGAACTCAAATTCAAGAAGCTATGTGGAAGCGTTGTTGGGCCCGATTTGAAAAATCCTTTCGAGTATCGACAACTTGCGGGGGCCTTGATGTTCTTGGTCAACTCACATCCGAACATATGCTTCCAATAAATACGTTGAGAGAATTTATGGTCGAGTCTCATCACATACATTCAATTGCTGCCAAGAATCTCTTGAGATATCTATGACGCACAATCAACTATAGATTGAGATACATTGCTGGGAATTTAAGGCTTCATGGATATTCTGATGCTAACTGGGCTAGCAGTGTGGTGAACGTAGCAACACATCTAGTTGTTGCTTCTCACTAGGTTTTGTTCGATATGTTGGATGAGTAGGAAGCAGAAATCGGTTTCTTTAAGCACTGTCGAGGACGAATACATTGCTGCTAGTATGGCCCGTTGTGAAGCTGTTTGGTTGAGGAAGCTCTTTAGTGAGCTATTTGAGCATGTGCTTCATACCACCGTGATCTACTGCGAAAACAAAAGTGGGATTCGCCTTTCAGAGAATCTCGTGTTACATGACCACTCCAAGCATCTTGATATCAAGCACCACTTTATCCAGGATATGGTACAACGGGGATCAATAAGGCTCCATTACATCGGGACAGATGAGCAGGTCGCAAATATTCTCACAAAGCCCTTAGGGAAGGTCAAATTCTTAACCTTTTGTGAGAGACTTGCAGTCATGGAAAGACTCTCATATGAGGATACATGAGTTGGACACTGAGCTCTGGGAGTTCTTGGGGACTTGGGGACTTCAAGTGTAGAATCCTTCTTTGAATGGATGTAGGATCTTTGAGGTCTTCTTATTCTTCCAAGATTTGTGATGATATATTCCTTGTGATGTGATGGATAATCCTTCTAGTTGTCGTTTGTCTCTCCTTGATGATGTCCTTGTGCTTGACCCTTACGTATCCTTCTTTAATGGATGATCTTCAAGTAGCTTCTCCTTGTTGTTGTCACCTTAGCTCTTACACCATGTTGATAAATTAGGGGCAGCTAGATTAGGTGACTCTTACTTTGATAACTACTTGTGATGTATTTTTAATTAACTTGATTATCTTCTTCATTCATTTGATTATTATTAGTGTTCTTACCATCAAACAACTACAAAACTATGAAGATCAATGAGACAACATGACACAAAATGTAGGCTGCTAGCCAGGGCGAAAACCTCTCCTCTTGAGAGGAATACCCACAAGAGTTCTCTTCTTATAGAATGTTTAGATGACGAATTCCAAGACCTATGACCCTTGACAAAGACCCCTCCAAGACCAAGTCAATCTTCCTTCTTGATGAGCTTTCCTTGCACAGCTTACAACAACAAACTTCAACCTTCCAGCGACTTCTCTAGCAACGTTGACCTCAGCAATTTCTCCAGCAACCTTGACCCCAACTATTTCTCCAACAACCTCGACCTCCCAGCAGATTCTCCTGCAACTTCGACCTGCCCAGCAAATTCTTTTGCAACTCCGACCTGCCTAGCCAATTCTTTTGGGACTTCGACTTGCCAAGAAAATTCTTCTGGAACTTCAAGCCAACAATTTCTTCCTAGCACTTCAACTTGCCCAACAGTACTTCGACTTGCCTAGCAACTGTAGAAACCCTAGCATGAGAGAGAGAGAGAGGCCCAACACTTTGATCTTGCTCTTCTTTTTCTTTTTCGTCCTTTTCCAGCTACTTTCTTGAGGAGATCGAGCTTGCTTGAGATTGTATCCAAATGAGGTCGAGTTCCTTCTTATTTATAGGATTTTAAGGGGTATGAATTGCTATCTTTAGGTCGACTTGTCCCTTCATGTAGGTCAACTTGATCTTTGCACCATGACGAGTCTTGGAGCGTGTTTTCACTTTCTTTTGACTCAAATAAATTTTCTTTACAATATGTAACATGCCCAAAAGGGTCTTTCAGACATGATAATGCTCTCTTGACTTGTAGACTCAATGACAAACCCTAGAAGCTCTAAATGTGAGCTTGACCTATAAAATAAATTTCCTTGATCATGAAACCCATGCCTAAAGAATACCAATAATAAATTTATTTTACTTATTATATCTAATATATAAATTCATGATTACATATGTCATTATGAAGATCGAACCTAGTTACATATTTCAACACCTCTCTCCCTCACTCTCGATCCATCTCTCCCTTGTCACCCCCTCTCTCTCTCCACATTTGTCTCTCTATGCCTTTGTTCTTTCCTCTCTCTCTCTCTCTCTCTCTCTCTCTCTCCAAATCTCTCACTATCTCCCTCCCTCTCTCTCACCAAACCCCCCCTCTCTCTCTCTTAAATTTGATCCCATTTATTGTATTTAAGAAAATATCTAAATTAAAACAAAAACAAAAAAACATAATTGGTTGTAAATATTAAACCTATATTTTGGATCAACCATGTCAAAGAAAATACAATAATGAAAAATCTTAGAAGAATTATGCACCATCTTTTATCTATCATTGTTAGTCACTTTGCTTGCTCTCATTGCTTGGACCCTTAGTTAAGATGGACCGATGTTGGTTCTTAACAATATTATTTATATTATATAAAGATCACATATCTCTATATAAAAGTATTCTCACTTATAATGTTATTAAAACCTTGATTTAATTTCTGTGAGAATATTTTAGTGGTGGTGAGGATAGAGGGTTTAGATATATCTCAAGAGTAATTATAACATTTTTTTCTCTTAGATTTAATTAAAAAATGTTATAAATTAAATTAAATTAAAATACTTATAAAATATTACGATTGTGAAATAAGTTATGGTTTTTGGGCATGTGGTATTGACAAGCCATGGTATTTACTATTAGCCCATGGTATTCTAACAAAGCTTATTTACAAGTTAATAATATCCATGTTAAAGTGGGGGTGAATATCCATGGTTAAGAATCTTGTCATATTGTTATAAAGTATTTTGATTGCAAAATAAGCTATTGTTTTCGAGCATGCGGTATTGATAAGGCATGGCATTGTAACAAAGCCTATTTACAAGTTAATAATATCCATGGTAAAGTGGGGGTGAGTATGCATGGTTAAGAATCTTGTTCATTGTAAGTTTTAACTTAAAAAATGTAATAAAATTAAATTAAAATAATATATATATATATACTTAAACGAGTTGTGGTTTTTGGATATGTGGTATTGATAATACATAGTATTGGCCCATGGTATTGTAAGAAAGTCTTGTTAGAAGTTAATAATATCCATGGTAAAAAGGCGGTGACTATTAGTTATAAGAAATGTAGATATTAAATTTGTATGTGCTTAGTAATGAAATTTAAATATAGTTACAAAATCAATATTTTTAATTATATGATAAAACAGATGCTAATTTATAACTACTAATTATATGTTATATAATTTAATGTGATATGTATATTATGATTTTCTTTTATTTAAAAAAAATTGTTCCGAATTAATAAAAACAAAATTACAATATAAAAAAATTGTAGTTACAAAATATTTACATCTAACATTTAACGCCTAGACATCTACCCTATACTGGGTTGCACATCACCTATCGGTGCAGTCACAGTTCCGAGGCTCTTCTTCTGAAATCAAGAGTCATGAATCTTTTAATACTTAGCATCTAAATTGCATATCATATCCTTGCAATAGTAAGATGTACTAGATCAACTTATTATTCATAGTTTCTAGTACAAGGGTCCTTGGCAAGATGAAGGTATATAGCTATGATTTGGGCAATATTCTACTCAATATATTTCAGTTCCTGTTCAAATTGGCAACTAGGGCCAAATTCCACCGTGGGGGAGCTCATTTGATGGAGATGATCATTGCATTAAATTCCTCTTTTTGAGACGACCAAAATTGATATAAAGATCATCTAATTTGGACAAGCAAAAATGTGTTTTTGAATTTATGCAAATTGACAAGGTCGGCCACATCATCATGTAGCCTCATGAAGCCCAATGGACGTGTCACTTCACCCTCAACCACTGGTATAAAAACAAGTGACCTCTCAACCCATTTGGCATCATCACTCACACATTCTTCTCTCTCCTCTCAATGGTTCGTACAACTATTGGGCATTCTTTCTCTCACACATGTGGCACAAGGAAGTCGAATTTATGGATAGAATTGCAAGGCTGAAAACTTCAGGAGTTGACCAAGTTTGACTAGCGTTGACCAGGGGCTTTTTGACCAGCTTTAATTGTGATTTTTGGAGGATTATTTATGTTTCTCTACGTTGCATTTCTAGGCACATAAATCGAGAAAATATGGGCACTTTGACCACCATTGACTTCAGGGTTAACTGCAACTTTGACTATAGAAAATTACAGGAAGCTTTCTCTCTCCTCTGACCGAATCTGACTAGACTTTGAAGCACTGTTTTGGGCTAACTTTGACTAGCAAGGAAAGACGAATTTCACTAGGTTTGACCGAGCTTCAAGTGGATTGTTTGACTGTTGCGTTGACCATCTTTGACTTTCTGGTTAGGGTTGAATTTCACTGCAGTTGACTACATTTCACAGGGTTGTTTTGGCTTTGATTTGGCAAGTCAACTTTGACTTTTTGTACTCTCTCTCTATTATACATTTGATATAATAATAAGAAGAATTGATCGAAGAGTTTTCCCCATCTTGGGGTTTTTCCCTGGCATCCGCCAAATATGGTGTCCTCTTGCATGTCTTGTCTTCTACATTTTATTTTATGTTCTAACTACAGTCACTGTCAATGTGAATTATGGTTAATGTGATTGCTATTGGAATCTAATTTGGAAATTATCATTGGGCTACTTGAAAGTAAATTGAATTAATTGTGCTAAGCATAATACATACCATTGTTATCTAAATTTAACATGGTATCAAAGCATAGGAGAAGACAAAGCCCAAGCAAGAGAGAGAAAAGAAATCACTAAGGGAGATATGTTAGATAAGATCATTGGACTAGCCTCAATGGCTACTACATCTTATTTAAAATCTGAGGATAAGTTCAAGGACAAATCTGACTATCATGCATGGAATATGACTTTGGACTTGACTTTGGAAGAGCATGATGCCATGGACTATGCACACGGACGAGTGGTGGAGCTTCCTTCAAATGCTTCCGTTGCTCAATATGAAAATGGTCGACCTCCCAAAAGGACAAAAAATTCCAAGCATGAGGCAAGCAATGTTGTAGAAAAACAAAAGGAGTTTTATCTTATTTCCTCTCTATCTACTGCCTCTCCTCCAGATAATTTGGATCATTGGTTGATTGATAGTGCAGCCTCAAGACACTTCATTGGGTACAAGAAGTCCCTCTCAATTTTGGTTGAAAAGAAGACTAATCTAGAGATCATACTTCGAGATAATACCACCTACCCCGTGAAAGGGACAGGTATTGTTTCTCTTCACTTTGAATCAAGGTCCAACCATTCAACTACAAGAAGTATTGTATGTGCCCAATTTGAAGAAGACCCTAGTTTCTATTTATGCAATGTAAGATAAAGGCTTCAAGGTAGCATTCATTAATGGAAAGGTACGTATTTCGCAAAGAAATCCTAAAGACACATTCACTCTTGGATTTAGGGTTGATGGTCTTTATCAAGTCGGTGAAAGTCCTTTGGGAGCTTTGGCAAGCGATACTTCACTTCAATCTAAGCTATGGCACCAGAGATTTGCCCAATTACATTACAAAGCCTTACCCGAGGTAACGAAGATGTTCAAAGGTATGCACAAGTTCAACATGAATCATGAAGGTGTTTGTCTGGGTTGTGTTTTTGGAAAACTTACAAAGGGACCATTCCCTTCTAGTGCAAGGAAGACTATTGATATTCTTCAATTAGTCCATTTTGATTTGTCTGGTATTTTTCACGTAAAATCATTGGGAGGATATTTATATTATGCAATCTTTGTGGATGACTTCTCACGCAAAACATGGATATACTGATGTTGAATGGGCTGGCAGTGTGGTGGGTCGCAAAAGCACGTCTGGATGTTGCTTCTCATTGGGTTCCTGCTTCAATTTCTTGGATGAGCAGGAAGCAGAAATCGGTTGCTCTAAGCACTACCAAGGCCGAATACATTGCAACTAGTATGGCCTATTTTGAAGTTGTTTGGTTGAGGAAGCTCTTCCGTGAGATATTTGAGCACGTGTTGGAAACCATTGTGATCTTTTGAAACAACCAAAGTGGGATTCGTTGTTCAGAGAATCTCGTGTTCCAAGACCACTCCAAGCACATTGATATCAGGTACCACTTTATCCGAGATATGGTATAGCGGGGAGCAATAAGGCTCCAACACATCACGATTGACGAGCAAGTTGCAGGCATCCTCACAAAGCCCTTGGGGAAGGTCAAATTCTTAGCCTTCCGAGAAACACTTGGGGTCACAGAAATACCCTCCCATGAGGGTCCCGCTTGAGCTGGACATTGAGCTCTAGGAGCTCCTGGGGGCTTCAAGTACTTCTTAAAGCCATGAGCAACCATAGGGTGAGTGGTTCTCCTTCCCCTATTGGTGCGTTGTGTACAAGGTGAGTAGTTCACTTTCTCTCGTGATACCCCATGATGGTTGACATGTGTGTACGGGTGACTGGTACACCTTCCCTACAACTGATTACACGTGTGTATGGTGACTAGTTCGCCTTTCCCTACAATTGACATATGCACAAGATGAGTGGTTCACCTTCTCCTATAGCATATGAGCAAGATGAGTGGTTCACCTTCTCCTGTTGATGCCCCAACATACATCCTACCCATGTAGTCTGGGACACATGGGAAGTACCTCTCATTTGGCGAATGAGTTGGGAAAAGTGGATAGGGACCATAACACTATAGATGCACGCATCGTCTACCATCGTACTCCCTATGTCAAGGATGCATGGTGTTCAACAACTTGATCTAGGATCAACGCTGATTGAGGCTCTTCCTCTGGACTGACTTTTGTCAGTGGAGAGTGCTAAGGCTTAAGGTCTTATGACTCAGTCTCGATCAATTCTTCATTATTCATACCAGTGTTCAGCAGAGCAGATATGAGATGAAACACAGAGATGGTACATGACGATGATGATGGATGGATTGGCAAGTGGAATTCTCCCTTGTTGAGACGGAGTGTTAAAATTGGAAACTAGGGCCAAATTCCACCTTGGGACAACTCATTTGATGGAGATGATGAATCCATTAAATTCATCTTTTCGAGAGGACCAAATTTGATATAAAGATCATTCAATTTGGACAAGAAAAATGTGTTTTCGAAAATATGCAAATTGACAAGGTCGGCCACATCATCATGTAGGCTCATGAAGCCCAATGGACATGTCACTTCACCCTCAACGACTTGTATAAATACAAGTGAACTCTCACCCCATTTGGCATCATCACTCACACATTCTTCGCTCTCCTTCTCTCATTAGTTCATACAGCTATTCGCATTCTCTCACTCTAACACGTGTGGCACAAGGAGCTTGAATTTCTGGACAGAATTGCAGGGCCAAAAATTTCAGGAGTTGGCCAAGTTTGACCAGCATTGACCAGGGACTCTTTGACCAGCTTTCAGTGCAATTTTTGGAGGATTATTTTTGTTTCTCTAGGCCACATTTCTTGGCACAGAAATCGAGAAAATATGGGAACTTTGACCAATGTTAACTGCAACTTTGACCACATAAAATTACAGCAGACTTTCTCCCTCCTTTGACCGAATTTGACTCGACTTTGAAGGACTGCTTTGGGCTGAATTTGACCAGCAAGGAAGGCCGAATTTGACTGGGTTTGACCAAGCTTCAAGTGGAATGTTGGATTGTTGTGTTGACCATTTTTTACTTTCAGGTTAGGGCTGAATTTGACTGCAGTTGACTGCAGATTTGACAGGGTTGTTTTGGCTTTGATTTGGCAAGTCAACTTTGACTTTTTGTACTCTCTGCTGAACATTTGATATAATAATAAGAAGAATTGATCAAAGGGTTTTCCCAATCTTGGGGTTTTTCCCTGGAATCTGCCAAATCTGGTGTCCTCTTGTCTTGGCTTGTCTTCTGCATTTTATTTTATGTTCTATTTACAGTTACTGTCACTGTGATTTATGGTTAATGTGATTTCTATTGGAATCTAATATGGAAATTTTCATTGGACTGCTTAAAAGTACATTGAAGTAATTGTGCTAAGCATAGAACATACCATTGTTATCTAAATTTAACAGTTCCATCACAGTTTGCCTTATGTCACATAAGAATGGTATTTCCATTAGACAAGTTGTTCCTCCAAGCTTCAAAAATTTCTAGGTCTTTTCCTTATTTTGCTTCTCTTTAGCGATAGGTATGTTGCCTATTTCAAGTCTCTAAGTTAGGTACTTCTAAAATCTTTCTTGGCCCTAAAACTACGGTTTCCCACCTTTACAGTATGTTCTTTGTAAACTCTTCCATACAGGTCGGCATGGTTCTTCTGTTAGGCGTCTTATCTTACAGGCTGGAATGATTATTTCTAGACCCTTGTTGCTTCTCAATATAACTTCAGGACTTAGGTTATTTGGATTTCTGAAAATGAGTAAGATTTTCGGTCCCTTGTCTACTTCTCAAGACTTGTGGCCCTTTACCTATAGATCTGGTCATTGTTACAAAGGTCTAGGCCTCTCTTCTTCAACATAGCAAAGTTAAAGAGTTATTATTGATTTTTTTTTAGCACAAAACTTTGGCCTAAGACATTTAGACATCTTCTCTCATTTAATATGACCTTATTACTGATTTCAAACACTGTTTTTCACACCACTCTTAGGTATTGGTTCTTCTTTTGATTAGGTCTCTTTACATGGAGATTTCTTTTGCTGGCTAGGAAATGACATATTAATCCACAGAGTTTCGTTCCTCATCGAGTATATGCACAGGCCCCTAGAATACAGGAGATTGGACCTAATTCTAGATTAAATCATAAACCTCGTCAGGCCTTCGCTCAATGACATGAATTTACTTCCTTTCCTTAACACAAATTTTGGTTCTTAGGCTTGTGAAAATTTTTGAATACATTAATGCAGAAATCCTATTGTAGTATAATGGTTTACTTCTCCTACTTGTGATTAAGTTATACAAGTCATTTCCAGAAAATATCTAAGTAAATACTACTAACGGCCTACACATATGCAGATCATTTACTGAATAATAAGCTCATTCAAGCAAAGTGACACACAGATTTTTCAGACAATAGTCCCTGGAAAAAATTAATGCGGGAAAACCGGTGCAGCAAATATGAGGGTTTATTATTATTATGTAGAATCTAAGTACAGCAAATCTGGGCACCCAACTGGTTAACCAGACAGACAAAATAATAGATCTGCAGCAATACATATTGTTCTGAGACCAAAATCTAATTGATCCACACCCTCAAACGAGATTTACAAGACTCAGCTATTTTCTGGCCCTAGAAACCCCAGCGCTGCCCCTGAAGCCCCAACGTCAGCCTTGCTAGGCTCTGCGTGCCTATGCGCTACCTAGAAAGGGACTGCGTAACCCCAGAGTGGGTGATGCAATCCTTACGCTGCCTCTCAAGGACTCTGCGTAACTCTGGAAGCTCTTTGAAGCTGCAGTGTCGCCCCTCCTAGGCCTGCGTAGCGACTGAAGACTATGCGCTACGCAACTGTTGTTGCTGCCCTTGCTCCTCTGCACTGACCTTGATTGTTGCTCCTCTTCCTCTCGCTGACTCTTGGCTCTGGGATCAGATCATCCACTCAACCAATACTACCCCTCGCTGCAGAAAACTCTTCCAAAATTCTTAGCAAACCCTGCCCTAGAATTCCAAATCAGTTCCTCAGTTATGCTTCTATGTGTGTGTCTCCAACTGACCCTCAAGCCTTTCTCTTATACTTTTTCATTGAACACATCAATGGCCATGATTAAATCTCTTATCAACGACTGAAATTAAAAGATTGCTTCATCCATGTCACTTAGAACATTTCAGCACATGTGTTTAATTAATTCACTTTAATTTTTCTAATTTCCTAAGTTTAGACTTAGGGTCCTCATTAAAAAAATTAATTTTTTGAATAACTTCAACGCCAGATGAAATTTCTCCAAACGCTTTCTGGGTTTTGGAGGAGATGTGTTTCTTAGCCCCTCCACAAAGTTTTAGGGCTAGAGCACACCCAATGCTACCCCAATACACAAAATCTCAACACTCCCTCTTAGCACGAAGTGTGCTCTAGCAATACATCCATACCATGTATCACAAGATCTTGTGATTGGTCTTTGCGCTGCTGATGCTTGGCCTGCTACCCTCCATCCACTACGTTGTTGCTCCCTGTACTAATGCCCATGTCACTGCCACTAACACTACCACATATGTACTGCAGCTCCCTCTCAACTTGCTGCATCATGCTACCCATAGCATTGCCACTGCTAACTGCTGCACTACAACTCAGTTGCCAAGAAGTAAGCAACTGAAAGACTCATGCCCAATCGTTGACGAACAAGTCAGGTTGCATCCCATCATTGAAACTCCCTTGGTTGTTGCTTTATGTTGTCCCCCTGAAGCCACTGCGCAAATACAGCTCTGCACTGCATGAGCACTACCTCTCTGTGTTGCCTAAGTCCATCAACCTTTGCGTTGCTACCTCTACGTTGTTACCGCCTCTGCACTGCGTTGCTCCCTCTACAGCATCTCAGCAATGCCCTCCGCTTCATTGTGAATTTCTGCATCCATCTCCTGCTTGTCTTGCTATTGTCTCAAGGCTCTCGTAGCTCGTATGTGATCAAAGAGTAGGGTTGACTCAAGGATCCTGCCCTCTTGATCTATAGCTGCTCTACAGATCCATGTCACCCCAATTACATGACTCATGAGCACTCATGGCTATGTCATCATAAATACCACCATCCTTTGATGCTACATCCTTGGAATCAGAAACTCCTTTGCCACAGTTGAAGCACCGAACCTTGGATAGGTCCCTCTTCTTCCCTTGCTGCTTTCGTTCCTTCGATGCAAGGGCTACATCATCCTCCTCTTCTTTCTTCACCCTGACCATTCTGTTGCTACTGTTCTACCTCTTAGTGATTCTCCTGATCTCTTCTTGGCAGTGGATTGCCCACATGTCCGCCCAGGATGATAACGTTGCCCTGCCCAATAAGCTTTGAACAAACGTTTCCCATTCCTTGGTGACTGCATTCAGGGCAATCCTTACCAAGAGCCCTTCGTCTGGAGGTGCACCCATGGCAATCAGTTGATCCCGAATAGTCTAAAGACGGAAAAGGAAGGGATCTACCTCCTCACCCTTCTGCATTTGGAATAGCCTCATCTGATTCTCAAGAAGCATTTTTCGTTGAACGAAGCTTCCTTGATAGATGGCCTCTAAAGCGGTCCACATCTCATTCGTCGTCTTCTTTCCGGCAATGTGTGGCACGATATGATCCTTTAGTCCGTCCATAATCAAACGCTTTGCCCACGGTTTATTTTCATTTAATTTCTTCAGAGGATCAGGATCTGGAAGCTCAGCTAGGACATTCTCTGCATGGTTCTTGATGTCGTACTCATCCAGGACTGATAGGATCCTGGCCCTCTAGATGATGGAGTTGGACACACCGTCCAACCTGTCTTGATCTCTAAGCCCATGAGAAGCCATCTAGCTCAAATTTGACAAAAAAAAGTACTCTTCTCCCTCTTTCTATGGTAACACAAAAACACTAGATCTGGGTTTCTTGGTGACTAGAAACCCTCTAGTAATTGCTTCTTCTGAAAATTGATTTCCCTCCTGGAAATCTTCAGCCAAAAACAATCAGACAGTTCTCTCTGATCCTCTCGATTGAATCTATGATCTGTTTGGCTTAGATTTGTTGAGTGACTGTCCTCGTCCCGCTCTTTGTTGAATTAGCTAGGCACAATTCTGCATCGACAGAATCTCTACCACACCAACACTACTGAAGAACTGGAGCAATGCTTCCGGATCTCGGCAAACTGACAAGAAGAACGGACTGCGTCCCGCTGGCTGGCCTCTATGTGAGCAGACTAGCCCAGTGCAGTCTATGCGCTGCTCAAAAGTGGACTGCATAACCCCAGACTGGGTGACGCAGTCCTTACGCTGGCCTTGTTAGCCCCTACGTAAGCATGAAGGCCTTCTGAAGCTATAGCGATGCCCCATTCTGGATCTGCGTCCTCCTGCTACTGCTACCCTTTCCAGTTTTATTTTGCTTCCGCTGCTACCTTGCAGAAAAATTTCTTCAACTGATTTGTTGGAGATTCAACTTGATCTGCTATCGCTCTGATACCATGTGAAAATTTCTGGATACATTAATGCATAAATCCTACTGTAGTATCATGGTTTACTTCTCCTACTTGTGATTAAGTTATACAAGTTATTTCCATAAAATATTCAGAAAATACCGAAGTGAACACTACTAATAGCCTACATATATGCAGATCATTTACTGAATAATACGCTCATTCAAACAAAGTGACACACAAAATTTTCGGACAATGGTCCCCAGAAAAACCCAATGCGGGAAAACTAGTGCAGCGAATATGAGGGTTTATTATTATTATGTAGAATCTGAGTACAGCAAATCCGGGCACCCAACTGGTTAACCCGACAGAGAAAATAATAGATCTGCAGCAATACTTTTTGTTCTAAGACCAAAAGCTAACTGATCCACACGATCAAACGAGATTTACAAGACTCAGCTATTTTCTAGCCCTAGAAACCCTAGCGCTGCCCCTGAAGCCCCAACGTCAACCCTGCTAGGCTCTGCGTGCCTCTGCGCTGTTCAGAAGGGGACTACGTAACCCCAGAGTGGGCAACGCAATCCTTACGTTGCCTCTGGAGGCCTGTGCGTAACTCTGGAAGCCCTCTTAAGCTGCAGCGCTGCCCCTCCAAGCCCTACGTAGCACCTACGTAGCGGTTGTAGCCTCTGTGTTGTGCAACTACTGCTGTTGCCCTTGCTTCTTTGCGCTGACCTTGATTGCTACTCCTCTGCCTCTTGTTGACTCTTGGCTTCGGGATCAAATCATCCCCTCAGCCAATACTATCCCTCGTTGCAGAAAACTCTTCCAGAAATTCTTAGCAAACCCTGCCCTAGAATTCCATATCAGTTCCTCAGCTCTGCCTTTGTGTGTGTGTCTCCAACTGACCCTCAAGCCTTTCTCTTATACTTTTTCGTTGAACACATCAACGGCCATGATTCAATCTCTTATCAACGACTGAGATTAAAAGACTCCTTGATCCGCGTCACTTAGAACATTTCAGCACATGTGTTTAATTAATTCACTTTAATTTTTCTAATTTCCGAAGTTTAGACTTAGGGTCCTCATTAAAAAAAATAATTATTGGAATAACTTCAACACCAAATGAAATTTCTCCAAGCGCTTTCTGGGTTTTGGAGGAGATGTCTTTCTTAGCCCCTCCACAAAGTTTCAGGGCTAGAGCACACCCGATGTTACCCCAATACACACAATCTCAACAAGGCTAATAAAGGATGTGAATTTCAGACTTGGTCTTCTTTTAATATAGGATTGTGGCAACATTCTTTCTAATCCACACTTAAAATGATACTTCTGTAGCTTCCGCTCAGAGTTGTGGTTAAGAGGTTATAGATGCCAATCTCAGAGAATTTCCGGTCCTTTTAGATATCTCAGAACATAGATATCAAGCCTAGATCTGTGGCCTTCAAAGTAGTTATAAAACAGTGATCTTTCCAGCTGCCTTTGCTTTGACCTTAGCTCTGATACCATGTTGGAAAACTGATTAGGGCAGCATACGTAATTTAACATTATCCTTGCATGATATTTACTAGGGATTCTATGTTTTTCTTCTTAGTTATGATTATGTTCTCATCATCCACTAAATGCCAAAAACAATAAAGGTCGCGTGAACATAAGATATAGGCTTTATGCCAGGGAAAAACCCCTACAAGGGGAAAACCCATCAAAAACTTATTTTCTTATCAACTTCAAAGGAGACTTCCAAGACCAAACAAACGACCTCTAGCACTCACCAAGATACAAGTCAACCAACCAGCAAAATGTGTTCTTTGCTTCTGCAATTTCGGATCTGTGGAAACCCTTCTGCAACTCCAGACTTGTGCAATTTCAGACTTGTGAAATTTCGGATTTTCAGAGACTTCAAGAACATCTTATTTGCATGACTCTTCTAGCCTGCTAAATACCTTTGTAAACCTCTCCAAACCGCAGACCAGAAAACATTAAGATGTGTGAGCTTCTAAGCCGACTTCCACTGGCTGGCCGACTTGTTCTTCGGAGCTTTTCTATATCCAAAAATAAATTTTCTTCTCTTGATATAAGTGCCCAAATGGGTCTTTTACATAATTACAATGACCATGACTCAAGACAAAGACCTAGAAGCATACAATGGATGCTTGACCTATTTGACCAAAGACTCAAGCATGAAATCCATGCTTCATAAACAATTTTTCTTTTACAAAAATATTTTCCTTTTCCTTCTTTCGACATGTACATAAGAATTACATGAGTAGCAATTATGAAGACCGATACTAGTAACACTTTTCAACTCATACTTGAATACATAAATTCAACTTTGCTATGCACTTCCAATAGAAATTATCTTTCAGCCTTGATTTTCTACAAATAAGTGAGTATTACCTCTCCGATAGTCCATGTCTCTTTCAACCATATGTCATTCTGCTGAGACTGACTGGAGTTCGACGTATTAACTGGAGATACAAAACCTGCAGGTGCCCTGCATACAACAATCAAGGAAAACAAGAAATTTTCATTTAAACCCCAGTAAATATGAAAAGTAATCAGATATTTTAATTTTCCTTTCAATTAATGCATATTCAACCAATGTCCACAGCAACAAGACTCCTAGAATATAACACCTACCTAATCAAAAAATCAGTCGAAGGCAAAGAAATTTGAATATAGGAAAGAAAGTGTTTATATAGACCCAACCAAAAGACAATTGAAATTAAATAAATTCTTTGAATTCAATACAAACATGAACAGGAAAATTTAAAAAAAAAGTGCAAAACTAAAAATATTAGATTTTTGTGCAACATCAACCAATGCTATGTCAAATATTTATGCTAATTTCAAAACTCACTTTGACAAAATCCATCAAAATTTTCGTAAATGGAATAAATAGGAATTTCTTTTGCACGAACACATAAGTAAATAAACATGAACTGCATTTATCAGTTACAATCTTCCATAAATGCACACTCATAAAACAATAATCAAGCATAAGGCTAGGTTTCAGAAGGATCATTTTCATTGTTTGCACACTACACGTTATCTTTTCACATTTTCATCAGTTATTCTGTATTTTGCTTAGCTTATAATTAAGCATATGTTATACAGAACAAGGTAATAAGCAACAACATCATGTCTCTATGTACATAATTTATTTGTATATGATATCTGTTTCTTCCATACTGTTGTTCTCAAAATAGCTCACTCAAATTTCAAATGATTTATTCAAATCATACACTTACACTGAGGAGGTATTTATAAAAGGTTGTGCACTGATCCCAATTGAATTTCCAGCAACACTGACATCCCTTGGGACATTGACTGCCTGATTCCCAAAATCCGAGATGGACATTGAATTCGCTGCAGTACTGGCAAAGGGACTGTTGCTAAAAGAACTGGAACCACCACTTTGAGAGTTGAAAGTATTAGTGCTGAATACGTTTCCAAACGGACTTTGACTGGCACCTTGAGATCCAAAAGGTCCTGCATTCGACATGTGGCTTAACAATCTAGACAGAAGCAGAAAACTGAAGAGAAAAATATTCTGACTTGTACCCAATTTTGAAAACTATCCAAGTTTTATTTATACAAGGCTATGATTTAGTATCAATACTCAAACAATTTCCATTAGAATTCAAGCAGAAATATGTACGACAGAAAACAATGAACAAGCTTAACACATACCTTCGAGGGACCTCTTTTGCATTAAAGTTCCTTACTGTGAGAACAGATTTTTTATATATTGTCTTATGTTGTCCTTTAGTCTATTCACTTAAGGGTCGTTTGCATTCTCAGCAATGTAACCAAAGCAGATGTGGTCAAAAACATATACTGTGCTCAAAATGCCATAAGTTGTACAAAGATGTTGGAAACTATATCTAAATGTTATTAATAAGAGGTTCTTGGATGGTTAGAGCAACTGTAATATTCCAAATGGAATATTTTGCCAAATTTTGCTGAAATGCGCTTAACCAGAATTTCTTCAATAAATAACTATTTACTTAACAGAAGATTGTCATGTAAAATTAAACAGGAAAATGCATGCAATACAAACATACAAATGCCCAAAATAATCTCTGCGTTATTAATATATATGAACTGGGGTTTTACATGCTGAACTGAGAAATAGCTGAGATAGAACTGGCCTCAAGAATCTGCTGCAATGTTGCACGGGCCCTCCACCAAAACTGAACTGAACTGCCACTGCTAAGCTCTCCTGTGAATTCTGGATGAATTCACCAAGGGGAGATGGGTGCTCGCCCAATCCCTCTAAATCACCTGAGGGTTTCCATCCTGGGGCTACCAATTGGGTTCTCGACCTCACATACAAGAAGCAATATTACCTACACATGCAGATCATTTACTCAATATTACGCTCATTCAAACAAAGTGACACACTGATTTTTGGACATAAGTCCCCGGAAAAACCCAAAGCGAGAAAACCAGTGCAACATATATGAAGGTTTCTTACGAATATCTTCAACATATATTGAAGGTTTCTTGAAGATATCTTAAACACTTCTACACTTCTTTCTTACGAATATCTTCAACATCTTGAAGATTATGTACCTACACAACTTAGACAGCAAGTACAACCAAATACATATATAGAAGCATGAATTTAATCATAGAAGCATTAGATATCAAATACCTACTTCATAGTTAGGTTCATAATCAACAAGAGACCCATACTTCTACACTTCTTGCTCTGGGTTTTGTCACAGACCCTAGTTCTCATCATTAAAACTTAAAGTAACTCAATCAAGATGTCAGTCTCATTATATCTAGGCCTCAATATTTCTTTCACGGACTCTTTCTAAATCAAGCAAGCTTAGTTCTACAATGCATCTAACAACTTACAATTGATATGTTAGACTTCTACTGGGATTTAATGCAAACTCCAGATTCCATACTAAGCCTTAGATATCAATAATCAAAACCAATCATAGCACAATCTATGGTTTCAACAATATGACCAACTCCTACTAGGGTTTGTAGTGAACCCTAGATTTATCATCATAATGGAAGTAATATTGCCATATCCTAGAAAATCAAACTTATACGAGGGTTTCGTTACAAACCCTAGAACTATGATCATCAACAATATACATATCTAGGATTTCATAATCATGCACATGTCATAGCAATGTTTATCAGACAAACCCAAGACACAAATATCAATACATTAAAGTTAGAAATATAGCAATTTTGATCAGACTAGGGTTTTGATCAAACGGAAAAACGTACACCTAGATATTCATTCCTAGGAGCATACTCTAGATATTATAAGGGTTTTTCTCATAAACCCTAAATTACCAAAAACGCTAAAGATTTATGATTTCAATACACAACAAATCCTAAAGGACTAAGGTTTCTATAATGGTATCAAAACCCCAAATATCAAGAGAATAGTATTTTCCAGATTTCATCAATAACCCTAAGAAGACTAGGGTTTCATAAACAATATCAATACACACTTAGGTTAGGGTTTTACGGAGAACCATTTTAGGGTTGCACAAGAATGATCAAATGTATAAAGAGGGTAGATTCAATCTAATGATTAATCACCCAAATAAGAATATTTATGATTCAAAGGTCCTAGACATAACAGTTGTTAGTAATGTAAAGCAGATTTATTAAAAAGGAATGATTATACCTTTATCACGAAGATGAGTTGCTTTCTAGATAAACCTTGTAGGACATCAATTCCAATAGAACTTCTTTCATGCTTTGTCTTGTGAGGTCTTCTCCATAACCCTTGAGCATATCAACAAGCTTTTCCTAAACAAGGAAAATATGAAAAGAAATGTTATTAGCATCTAATAAAAACATATCTAGATAACAGAGGGAAACCAAATAAAAAAGGATACTAGAAGGAGTAAGATACTTATCCTTGGAAAAATGGTGAGGGCTCCCTCTCAATCCAATCTCGAGGAATACGTATAACTTTATCAAAACAATTCATAGCATGTTAAACCTATAAATAATAGAAATCAAAGCATAAAGGAAAACAATTCAAAACTTAGAGAAGAGGACTTAGTAGTGTAAGTCCTTTATTTTCAATTCTTCGGTCTTGTTCTTCTTTGTAGATCCTTCATCAGCGACATTTTCTTGATCCCTGTTTCTATTTTCATTCCTAGGATTGTCAGGGCAATCATTTCTATAGTGGCCCATCTTGTGACAATTGTAGCATTCAACCTTGGGTAGGTCTACCTTCTTAGTTGGCCCCTTAGACTTCTTCAAGGTTCCTTTATTCTTGTGATGAGAAAAATAGGCATTTGAAATTTTCTCCTCTTCATTCTCTTTGTTGTTTACTAATGAAATTACGACTTCCTTTTGACTACATGCATTCCATAATTGCTTGAATGTAGGTGTTTCCTTCCAACTATTGATCTCTGAAGCAAAGGCACTCAAAGAGAGTGGAAATCCTAGAAGTGCAATGATCACAAGCTCTTTTTCTGGTACTATCTCATCTATTGCCTGGAGATCATTTCTAATTCTAGTTATCCTTACAAAGAAGAAAGCCATAGTGTCATCCTTTGTCAACTTCATAGTTCTTAGTTCATTCTTAAGACTTGCAACTTGACCAAGATTATTGATTGTGAACAACTTCGATAAGGCCTCATACATCTCTTGAGCGGAATCTATGTTGGAAATGTATGAGATGAGGTTATCTTTTATTCCATCTACCATTAGGCTCATGGCCAATATTTTTGTCTCTCTAAACTTTGTTTTTTCTGCATCACCTGATTCATTTGTAGACCTCTTCATTTTTCCTTTGGCTGGATCCAAAACTTATTCTTTTCGAGCATGAGATTTATTGTCTTTTTCCATGACCTATAATTGGATGCTCCTTCTAATTTGTTTTCTCCCTTTATTGAGTTAGACATGGTTTATGAAGATAGCAGGCTTATATGATGCCCTTTGATGACCCTCATTCAACTTCTTGAGATTTCCTTATTCTCCTTTCAATAGATCTTCAAGCTACCTTTTTCCTTCTTCTTCACCTTAGCTCCGATACCATGTTGAAAAATCAAAAAGGTAGAAAGATTTTCTATATGTTGATAATTACTAGTGATATTCTTATGTTCTTATTAACTTTCTTTTGTTCTTCTTTTATCTTAGTTCATCAAGCAATTACAAAAACCATAGCAGGAAGATCAAAGAACCCCTAGGCGGATAGTCTGGGAAAAACCCCTATCTAGGGGAAAACCCAATCAAAAACTCTTACTTCAATAGTTTCATGAGATAATCCAAGACCTTTTGACCTAGACACAGACTTCCTCCAATCACCAAGTCAACCTTTCCTTCTTTTGCAGATGATAGCCTTCCAGCAACAACTTCAACCTTGCAGCGACAAAATTTTGAACTAGTAGAAGCAACACTTCGACCTTGAAGCAGCAACAGAATCTCGACCTAGAAGCAGCAGCAGAAATTCGACCTAGATGCAGCAGAAACTTCGACCTTCATGCAATAGCAGAAACTCGACCTTAATGCAGCACTGGAGACTTCGACCTTCCAGCAGTAGCCTAGTAACTTCACACATGTGAGAGAGAGATGACACAGAAACTTCAAATTTCTTCTCCAACAATTCTTCTTCTATTTCTCTTGCAATTTCGTATTCTTTTGCTTCCCTTTCTTGAATATCGAACTTGTGTGACATATCCGTCAAATGAATCGAAATGCTCTTTATTTACAGCGTCTTCAGGGGTCTGAATTACCTTAATGTAGGCCAACTTGATCAGGTAAGCGTCGACTTAGTGTGGAGATGACAAATGACTTATTTGACTCAATAATAATTCATTTTACATGATTCAAAAGCCCAAGAAGGGTCTCATAAAACGAACAATGACTCTAATGACTCAATATAAAACCTAGAACTCCTCAATGGGGACTTTAACTTATAAAATGATGACCCAAGCATGAAACCCATGCTTTAATAAGTCATAATAATAATAATAATACATTTCTTTTTCTTTCTTTTGATAAATACATTTCATTATGACTCGAATATAATTATGAAGACCGAACCTAGTTACATTCTTCAACACCTTATTGCTAAGTTGACTTGATGACTTGAGACTAGCGTTATAAGAACTGAACCAGATCGGATTGAATAGACTGATCTGATTGATTTTGAGCAAAAACCAGTCCAAATTGGTGCCACAAATCGAAAAATCCTAGTTAGGTATTTAATCGACCTTTTTTCATCAAACCAACCAATTTTGTATGGAACTGGAAATTTTTTAACAATGTGACTCGAGACCCTTGGAATGCAATTTTTTTAAACAATAATTTATGAGCGGTGTGGCCTAATATTCAACAATACAACCTTCCTAATGCTACGTAATTAATGGTAGTGTTAAATTGTTAAAGTGACATTCTCCTTATACTTAAATTTTTAACATTACCATTAATTGTTTTAAGATGATTAAGGGCGGTTCTGTTAATTTTAGTTAACCATGGTATGTTATATGCTTAGAGCAGTTTACTTCAATCTTTCTTATTACCCCAATTCAATTTTAGATATGCAATCACATAACCATTGAAAGTAAATGTTGATATAACATAAAATAAATCCAGAGAACACAAGGCAAGACAAGAGACACAAATATTCTTGTAGTTATTCTTATTCAGCAGAGAGAGAGAGAATATCTTTTACAGCAGTCAACAAGATGCCTTAGCCAACAAAGTCTTCGTTGGTCAGACCAACAATTCAGCCTCCAAACAGGCTCCGTCAAATTCAGCCTTCCTTCAAAGTCAACCATAACCCAAAACAGTCCACAATTTTGGTCAACGCAAAAGTCAAAATAGCAGTCAACATTGCGGTCAGTTGCGGTCAAAGTCAACGTTTAACCTCAATTTTTGTGCCTCCAGTTGCGACCTCTTCAAATCGGATTTCTGAGCTAAAAAACACAGTCAAATGATGAGATTTGACCCAAAGTCAACGTTGGTCAACGCTGGTCAGAAAAGTCCTATACAAGTCTGAAAATTTCAGCTTCTTGTTTGACACGTGTGGAGGAGAGAGAAGCCTCTAAGGTTCTACGAACCAATCAGATGAGAGAGAGATGTGTGAGATGAATGAATGATGAAATGAGCATCATGTCTCTCCTCTTTATATCCATGACTGTGGGTCTGTGACACAACTTTTCGGGCTTGTGAGCCTACATTTCAATTTTGGCCGACCTTGAAAAATTGCACGCGTGGAAAATAAATTCAAAATTCAACTTCTGCTCATCCAAACAAGATGATATTTAGATCAATCTTGCACCTCCCCGAAAGAGGAATCCAACAAAAATATCATCTCCATCATATGAGCAGTGCAACATGGATTTTGGCCCTAGTTCCCTGCCATCCATCTGTCCACCTGTGCAATGTTGTAATCCAGTACCATCATGTACTATCATATACCTTCATGTACTGTGGTAAGTGATGATTGACGCTATGTGATTCATTTCACTAGTTTCAATCCCACTTCTTCACCCCTGTGAGCATCACCCAATGCAATGAGTGCTAAGTGGACTATTCAAAAATCATGAGAAATTAGTCAGTTACGACTGCCTCTCATGGAAATGGTCATAGATGAATGACTAAATTAACGCAGTTGTATCCCAAAAATGATATCTAATATACTGCACTGCGGAAACCCCTCATGCTTAAAATGAATCAATTGTAAAATATCAGAAGTTTTCGTGACACTCGAGGAGAATGGTCCCCTTGTATGCTTTCCTTCGGCACAGCCCTAACATACAACTTCATGGTCATCTTTGAAATCGGGCATACCTGTCACCACCTTCCTTGCTTCAGCAAGGGCTTTAAAATGAAGGTGTGTAAACCTCCAGTGTCATAGCTCCGATTGAAGAGTTGTATTGCATGTCATCGCTCCCAGTAGACTTCCTCCAACCTAAGAGAGTGTATCAACCCTGAAACCAAGAGTGAACGCTTCTTTGAAGTTCCTCTTCCAAATGTGCACCTTTCCATCGATGAATGCCACCTTGAATCCTTTGTATTCCATTGCCAAGATAGACACTAGATTCTTCTTCAAGTCAAGTACGTACAACACATCTTGCAAACGGAGGACTTGACCTTGATTTAAAGTAAGGGTCACAGTCCCTGTCCCTTTCACGGGATAGGTGGCATTGTCTCCAAGGATAATTTCCAAAATAATATCCTTTTCAATCAAATCAAAAAGGGCCTCTTTATATCCAGTGAGGTGCGTTGAGGCACCACTATCAATCAACCAATTATCCAGGGTGTCGGAAGGAGATGCAGTACAAAGGGCAAACATAGGAATAAATTAATTTCTCTAATTATCAATAACATTGGATTCATCATACTTGGAGTTCCTTGACCTCTTGAAAGATTGACCATTTCCATTTCTATTTCGATCAGAGGGAGCCTTCCCGTTTCCTTTGAACATATTGTTCCTTTGATCATTCCCCCTGAAGTTGTTGTTGTTGTTGTAGTCATCATCTCGAGGAGAGTCCCTTTTAGTGGGGCACTCACTTGCATAGTGACCAAACTTGTTACAATTGTAACATCTTCCCTTCCTTCCTTTGGGACCTTCTCTTCCATAATTTTGAGTTCTCGGACTAGCATTGTTCCTCTTCTTTGCATGACCTGTGAAGTTAGTAGGGCCACTTCCATTCCCATTTGAGGGATGGTCTCTCTCCATCATCCTTGTCTCCTTTTGAGTGCATCTCGTCAACAATTGATCAAAATCAGGAATTATATTATTATTGATAATAGTAGTATTAAATACATACCATGGTCAAGGAAGTCCTCCAAGGGAAATGAGAGTGAACTCTCAGTCAGCTATAACCTCTCCAATAGCTAAGAGATCATTCTTGATTTTGGTAATCGTCATGAAGTAGGATTGGATGGACTCCCCCTTGCCCATCTTGATTTTCTTCAATTCAAAAAGAGAATTTGATTAGCATTGCTAGCCCTAAACATGCTAACAACTTATCATACATCTCCTTAGATGTGCCCAGCTCGGAGATATAACCAACCAAGTGCTTGTGAATAGAAGCCCCGATGATCTTCTTCCCCTTGTTTTCCCCTTTCTTGCACTTTGTTTTAGTGGCATCCAGTGCATTAGATGAAGGCTTGGTGATCTTTCCCTGCACATAATCCATAACATCTTGATCCTCCAATGTCAGATCCAAGGACATTTTCCAAGCATGATAATCAGAGTTATCATTTAGCTTTTCATCACTTTTGAAGAATGATGAAGTCATTGTCCATGGTCCTTGTCTATTCAACTTCGGCGATATCTCTTCTCACTCTTGCTTGGGCTTTGTCTTCACCTTAGCTCTGATACCATGTTAATTTGAGTTAACCATGGTATGTTCTATGCTTAGAGCAGTTTATTTCAATCTTTCTTATTAGCCCAATTCAATTTCAGATATACAATCACATAAGCATTGAAAGTAAATGTTGATAGAACATAAAATAAATCGACAGAAGACAAGCCAACACCAGAGACACAAATATTCTTGTAATTCTTCTTATTCAGCAGAGAGAGAAAGTATCTATTACAGTAGTCAACAGGATGCCCTAGCCAGTAAAGTCTTCACTAGTCAAACCAGCAATTCAGCCTCCAAACAGGCTCGGTCAAACTTAGCATTCCTTCAAAGTCAAACACAGCCCAAAACAGTCCACAATTTTGGTCAACGCAGAAGTCAAAGTTTGTGGTCAACGCAGAAGTCAAAGTTTGTGGTCAAAACAGCAATCAACGTTGCAGTCAAAGTCAATATTTGACCTCAGATTTTGTGCCTCCGGCTGCGGCCTCTTCAAATTGGATTGCTGAGCTAAAAATCACAGTCAAATGATGAGAGTTGACCCAAAGTCAACGTTGGTCAACTTTGTTCAAAAAAGCCCTCAACCAGTGCGAAAATTGCAACGTCCTGTTTCATGTGTGGAGGAGAGAGAAGCCTCTAAGGTTGTTCGAACCAATCAGATGAGAGAGAGATGTGTGAGATGAACGAACGACGAAATGAGCATCATGTCTCTCCTTTTTATATCCATGATTGTGGGTGTGCGACACAACTTTTGGGGCTTGTGAACCTACATTACAATTTTGGCCGACGTTGACAAACTGCACATGTGTGGAAAATAAATTCAAAATTCAACTTCTGCTAATCCAAACAAGATGATCTTTAGATCAACCTTGCACCTCTCTGAAAGAGGAATCTAACAAAAATATCATCTCCATCAAATGAACAGTGCAACATGGAGTTTGGCCCTAGTTTCAAAATTTAACAAGTTCCAAGCTCATTGGATTTCATATGAAGAATGTAGAATTTTAGATCCCATTAAAAAAACAGTAAACTTAACAGTTTTTAGTATTTCAATATTGGTCGGATTGAAATGTTTCCATTGGTGTTTGTCATGTATAAGGGTATGGAACTAGCATGTAATGAAGATCTCTATCACCCACCAAAATGTGGGTAACCCATATGAGAAAAAATTTCTCCTCTTTGTAAAGCTAGTCAACTTGCAGCCCTATATGATCAACACATAACATGATGCTAGGATCCTCCACTTCTTCCTTGATCACATTTGTCTCTCCCATTCGGCATTCCTTCTTAAAGGAAAGTGGTTCATCCATCAACAAGTACCTTAACCATTTTGTAATCATGTGCTTTCACTTAATATTTTGGGCATAGTAATATGGGTCAAGGGGTGCACTAGATGACGGACTCATCTTGATTGTATTCTTGTTCCCTCACTTCACCTAGGAGGTTAGTCTTTGACTCTGGTCTAGTGGGGCATACTCTAAGGCCTTGGGGTTTTCGGAAGAGCACTACTAGGGAGGCTATGATTGAAGTAGCATATCCATGATATTCCATACGTACCACTTTCCATATTTCTCCATTATTTCATCTCCATTCTTTGGGAAAGTTGTCACTTATTATGGGGATTGGCACCCTTTCATACTCATCCTTCAATCTAGGATGGAAAATTTTTCCTTGGAGGTTGATGCAACTAAAAGAAAATTAAAAGCATAGGAAAGCCACATTGAAAGAGAAAGATAAAATGCAAAATATGGTTGAGACATTTGAATAGTGTGTGCGAAAAAGGCTATCATGAGCTCTACCCTCCTCACTAGTCATTACCCAATTCCTCGAGCACATGATGCTTCATCCATAAAAGGAACTTTTGTATTGTCCCAAGCCTAATTAGCAATAAATTGACTCACCATTAAATTTACTTATATGCCAAAACTCAAAAAGCAAGGTTAGGCCCCTCAACTATGCACCCAAATCAAAGCAGATCCTAAAGAAGTAAATGGTGCACTAGAGGGGTAGAAAAAGCAGATACATGCCTCCATGATTGCTCCCTCCTTACATCTATACACTCAGGATGATGGACCTCCATTAGTTGGTCACTTGGCTATGGCACCCTGCTCTAAACTCATTCTCACTCTATTGCCACCATTTTCAAACATACATATGGATTTATGGGCTAACTTGGGACATGTCACTTCCCCTTGGGGGATGGAAACACCTAATTGGGATATCCATCTAAACATCCCTAACATCAGGAGGTAATTTTTTTACGAGACCCAATCTAGCTAGACATTTGAAGGTGAGCTTTGTGAGAAGTAATACTATGCCCCCAACATTAGGTATGGTCCACTATGATGCATCTATGATTATTGTTAAATTTGGACAACTAGGTCCAAACTCCATGTTATGATGCTCAGATTAAGAGGCTAATATTTTTGTTGGATTCCTCTTTCGGAGAGGTGTAAAATCCATATATAATATGTCTTAATCCGATGAGCAGAACATTTATTTTGAATTTATTATTCATAATAAATTATATGTGCAGGTCGGCCTTAAGGTTTCACACCCCCAGCAGATGTGTCACACGCCCCAATGATGGATATAAATACAGGCAAAGTTGGAGAGCATTTCACAACAACTCAACTCACATCTTCTTCTCTCATCCGATTTAGTACGAGCTCCTTGGAGGACGAGTTCAGCCCACACGTGTGAAGAAGAAGAAGGACAAATCTGTACGGCTGAGCTGAAGGACGAATTTCTGCAGTTAGGGTTTTGCAGGAAGTTTGACCAGCGTTGACTTTGGTCAACGCATGGTCCAATTGGGTCAAAACTTGTGGGAAGTTCACTCTTGAATGCCGCACTATTGTATACGTAAATCGAGGTCAAAGGGTTGACCAATCTGCTGCTGCGTTGACTTTTAGCTTGCTGCCCTGCGTTGACTTTTTCAGGACAGCGTTGAATTTTTTGGAGTTGACTTGGGTTGACTCGTTTGCTGATTGGAGGACTGTTGTGACACATTCTGGGTTGGCTGACCAAGGAGACTTTGCTGGTTGAAGCATCCTGTTGACCGCTGTAACGCACCACCACATTTTTCCTGTTTCTGATTTGTCTTCTATAAGATCCACTTATATGTTCTATCTGCATTTTACTTAACTATTTGTATGATTGTTGTGAGAAAAGTAAAGTTGCTCCAAGCATAGAACATCTACAAAAATTTACATGGTATCAGAGCTGAGGTGAAGACAAACTCTATCTTTAGCAATCACCACCGGAAGAAATGGGTTCCACTAGTCTTGAATTCAAGGAGAATGACAAGCTGACTGGAAGGGATGACTTCCATGCCTGGAAGATGATATTAGATCTTAAATTGGAAGATCATGATCTCTTGGATCATGTGACGGGTAAGATTCAAGAACCTCCATCCAATGCTACCGCTGCTGTTAGAAACAAGTATAAGAAGGGAGAAATCCGAGCAAAGCTGTTGATCAGGGAATCCATACATAAGAGTCTGGTTGCCTATGTATCTGAACTAGGCACATCCAAGGAGATGTATGACAAATTGATTCTTATGTTCAAGGTAAACAATGTGAACCAAGTGCTATTCCTCAAGAACAAGTTGAAGAATATGAAGAAGGGCCGGGATGAATCTATTCAAACCTTCTTTCTGAAATTGCACGAAACAAGGAACAATCTGCTGGCTATTGGGGAGACAATAGCTGATCGTGAGATGGTTCTCACCGCACTTGGAGGACTCCCATATGAATGGCAAGTATTCACAACTACCATTCTCAACAATAATACCATTCCTAACTTTGATGAGCTTCTGTCTAGATGTATGCAAGAAGAAACAAGGATGAAGGAATTCGATAATGACAGAAATGCTGCCTATGGTGCTCATTCTCGAAAGAAGAACTCTGGTGGTTCTAAGGACAAAGGAAGAACGAGGACTCAAGAGAAGAAGGGTAAATGTTTCACCTACCATAGGCCTGGTCACTATGCTAGAGAATGCCCCTTCAAGAAGGATTCTCCCGATAGTGATGATAACAACAACAACCGAAGGAATGGGAATCGAAGAAATGACAAATCCAAAGGAAAGAGGAAGGCTCACTTTGGAGGAAACAATCAACCTTCTAAAAGGTCCAGACATACCAGGTATGAGGAGTCTAATGTTGTTGATAAAAGAAATGAGTATATTCTTGTATCTGCTCTCTCAGCTGCATCTTCGCCCGACACTATGGATGTCTAGCTAATCGATAGTGGTGCCTCAAGACACATCACCGGATTCAAGGACGCACTTTCTGACATGGTTGAAAGGGATACTAATCTAGAAATTATCCTTGGGGATAATGCCACATATCCCGTGAAAGGGACAGGGACTGTGACCCTCCACTTGTCTCAAGGACAAGTCCTACGTTTGCAAGATGTACTCTATGTACCTAAGTTGAAGAAGAACCTTGTGTCTGTATCTGCCATGGAAGACAAAGGATTCAATGTAACTTTCTCTGATGGAAAGGTGCTCATGTGGAAGGAGAGCTTCAAGGAAGCTATCTCAATTGATTTTAGAGTTGGTACACTCTACCAGGTTGGAGGGAGTCCGTTGGGAGCTATGTCTTGTGATACTATCCGACAAACCGAACTATGGCACCGAAGATTTGGACACCTTCATTACAAAGCCCTTCCCGAAGCAAGGAAGGTGGTGACAGGGATGCCTGATTTTGGAAATAATCATGAAGGTGTATGTAAGGGCTGTGCTGAAGGAAAACATACAAGGGGACCTTTCCCCTCAAGTGTCACAAAGACATCTGAGATATTGCAACTGGTCCATTCTGATCTTTCTGGTATGTTGCCTGTAACATCCCTGGGGGGATGTTCTTACTATATGACATTTACTGATGACTTCTCTCGCAAAACCTGGATATACTTCTTGAAGAAAAAGGATGAGGCTTTCATGTGGTTCCGTACCTTCAAAGCCTTGGTGGAAAATATGACCGGAAAGAAGATCAAGATTTTGAGGATCGACAATGGCACTGAATATGAGTCAAATGAGTTCAAAGACTTTTGCAGAGAAGCTGGCATTAAGAGGGAGACTACCACTGCATATACTCCTGAGCAGAATGGTGTTGCCGAACGCAAGAATAGGAATATTGTGGAAGCTGCCCATGCCATGCTATGTGACCAGGGTCTACCGAAGTTTCTGTGGGGAGAAGCTGCAAATACTGCTGTGCACATTCAAAACCGATGCCCTCATTCCGCTTTGGACTACAAAACTCCCGAAGAGGTTTTCTCTGGTAAGAAACCTGATGTCTCACATTTTAGAATTTTTGGATGTCCTGTCTATTTTCATGTGCCGAAAGAAAAGAGAAGTAAGCTAGATGCTTCTGGGAAGAAAGGAATGTTTGTGGGCTACAGTGAGACTTCTAAGGCCTATAGAGTCTATGTACCTGGTCAAAGGGAAGTAGAGATAAGCCATGATGTCACTTTTGACGAAGATGCTTCCTTGAAGAAAGTAGTAGATCTTCCAAGATCTGGAGAAAATCATGAAGAAAGGCCTGGAAATCTGGAAGAACCGCAGGATGAGACAATGCCTGATATTGAAGGACCAATGGACCCTATCGATCCATCTCCTTCACTAGGAAAGAGACCATCATGGCTCAGGGACACCCTCGAAGATGCTGAGGGTCATGCTGCCCCAAGGGGGACATTCCGAGAAAGCAAGAAGCCGTGTAGATACCAAGGGTATCTAGCCGCCATGAGTACTATTGTACAATCTGAACCTGGATCTTTTGAGGAAGCCGTAAAGCATCAAGTTTGGAAGGATGCTATGCACGAAGAATATGAGTCCATAATGAAGAATGATGTCTGGGATGTGGTCCCGAGACCTAAGGACAAATCTGTTGTCACCGCAAAATGGCTCTACAAGATCAAACATGGATCTGATGGGAGTGCTGGAAAGTTCAAGGCAAGGTTTGTTGCCCGTGGCTTCTCTCAAAAGGAAGGAATTGACTATGATGACATATTTGCACCTGTGGCACGATATACCACCATTCGATCAATCATAGCCCTCGCTGCTACGCAAGGATGGAGTCTTCATCAGATGGATGTCAAGACCGCTTTTCTGCATGGTGCAATAAAGGAAGAGGTGTATGTGGAACAACCTCTGGGATTTGAAGTTCATGATCGAGACACTCATGTCTGCAGGTTGAAGAAAGCCCTCTATGGCTGAAGCAAGCACCCGCAGCTTGGTACGAGAGGATGGATAGTTACTTTGATGAAGTCGGGCTTCACCTTCCGAAGTACGTCGACCGAACCTTTACTCAAGAAGGTTGTGCAGAGAAGCCTCTCATTCTAGTGCTGTATGCCGATGACCTCTTCCTGACAGGTGTTGACCCTCTCATTCATCAATGTAAGAGGGAGCTCGCTGCCGAGTTCGAGATGAAGGACCTAGGACTGATGCACTACTTCCTAGGCCTGGAGGTCTGGCAGAGACCTGGAGAGATTTTCCTTTCTCAAGGAAAATACATTGTGAAGCTTCTGGAGAGATTTGGGATGGTGGACTGTAAGTCCGTGTCGACACCGATGGAACTCAACTTTAAGAAGTTGAGTGGCAGCGCTGCTGGGCCTATCTTGGCCAATCCTACCGAGTATCGTCAACTCATAGGAGCTTTGATGTTCTTAGTGAACACCCGACCGGATATATGTTTTGCAGTGAACACTTTGAGTCAACAGATGGTTGAGCCTCATCATTTTCACTGGGTTGGTGCCAAGAATCTTTTGAGATATCTTCGGGGCACGATAAACCATGGGCTGAGATACACTACCGGGAGTGTGATACTCCGTGGATATACTGATGCCGATTGGGCTGGCAGTGTGGTGGATCGTAAGAGCACATCTGGATGCTGCTTCAATCTTGGTTCTGCTTCGATCTCATGGATGAGCAGAAAGCAGAAGTCGGTGGCTTTGAGCACCGCGGAGGCCGAATACATTGCTGCTAGTATGGCCTGTTGTGAAGCAGTTTGGTTGCGAAAGCTCTTTAGTGAGCTGTTTGGACATGTGCTAGATACCACTATGATACTCTGTGATAACCAGAGTGGGATTCATATGACTGAGAATCCTGTGTTCCACGACCGATCCAAGCATATTGATATCAGGTACCACTTTATCCGGGATATGGTACAGCGAGGCGCCGTAAGGCTCGATCATATAGGAACTGATGAGCAGGTCGCGGATATTCTCACTAAGCCCCCGGGGAAGGTCAAGTTCCTAACCTTCCGTGAGAGTCTTGGTGTCGTGGAAAGACCCTATGATGTGGGTCCTGTTGGACGATGAGCTCTGGGAGCTCTGGGGGGCTTTGGGGATAGCTTCTCGGAGCTATAAGCACTCATAATGCTTCCGCCCCACCCTTGTGATTATTGAGCTGGTTCGCCACTCATTTATCTGTGCCCCGTATGCATCCTACCCATTGAGTTCAGGGCTCATGGGAAGTACCTCTCATTTGGCCAATGAGGTGGGAAAAGCTAGAGACTATTAGCAAAGACTGATGGACGCATCAGAGATTGCCTTACTCTCTATCTAGGATGGCACGGTCCAACCACTTGATCTGGGATCAAGTTTAGTGAGGTCTGGGACCTTTGCCTGACTTCGGGTCAGATGAACCAACTTTGGGTTGGTTGGATACTCTTCATGAGTTTGATAGAGGTTTGGAACCTCTGGACTGATTATGTCAGTCGGGGGATGATGTCTTTGTGACTAACCCACTTCTGTTCTGAAATAAAGAGGCCAGCAAAGCAAGTTACGGCGGGATGACGCACGATGTTTGATTGCACTGATGGATGGAGTTCTCCCTAGTTGAAAGGGAGTGTTAAATTTGGACAACTAGGTCCAAACTCCATGTTATGATGCTCAGATTAAGAGGCTAATATTTTTGTTGGATTCCTCTTTCGGAGAGGTGTAAAATCCATATATAATATGTCTTAATCCGATGAGCATAACATTTATTTTGAATTTATTATTCTTAATAAATTATATGTGCAGGTCGGCCTTAAGGTTTCACACCCCCAGCAGATGTGTCACACGCCCCAATGATGGATATAAATACATGCAAAGTTGGAGAGCATTTCATCACAACACAACTCACAACATCTTCTCTCATCTGAGTTAGTACGAGCTCCTTGGAGGACGAGTTCAGCCACACGTGTGAAGGAGAAGAAGGACAAAACAGTACGGCTGAGTTGAAGGACGATTTTTCTGCAGTTAGGGTTTTGCAGAAAGTTTGACCAGCGTTGACTTTGGTCAACGCATGGTCCAATTGGGCTGAAAACTTGTGGGAAGTTCGATTTTGGAATGCCGTACTATTTGGCACAGAAATCGAGGTCAAAGGGTTGACCAATCTGCTGCTGCATTGACTTTTAGCTTGCTGCCCTGCGTTGACTTTTTCAGGACAGCGTTGACTTTCTTGGAGTTGACTTGGGTTGACTCGTTTGCTAATTGGAGGACTGTTGTGACACATTCTGGGTTGGCTGACCAAGGAGACTTTGCTGGTTGAAGCATCCTGTTGATCGCCGTAACGCACCACCACATTTTTCCTGTTTCTGATTTGTCTTCTATAAGATCTGCTTATATGTTCTATCTGCATTTTACTTAACTATTTGTATGATTGCTGTGAAAGAAGTAAAGTTGCTCCAAGCATAGAACATCTACTAAAATTAACAATTATTGTACCTAATGATTATTGATTTTCACTTTATCTTACGAGGGTTATCTTCAGGTGGTTTCATCATAGAAGGAAAGGCCTCTGGAATTATGATTGCCTTCCTTGCATAGCAACATTGCAAAGGTCATTTTGCCCATACCAAAGGGAGGATGTGGCCCTGATGGTGCGGTGTTTCCTATCCAGAGCAGAATGTTGGGCTACTTGATGACCCCATATGATACTTGACACTTGAGGTAACCCCATATGTTGAAATTTCAAGTCGATAAAGCTTAGTGTCAGACATATTGATGATGTGCTTAGTGGACCCAAGACGCCCCAGGCTGGCCTTGACACTATTTGATGAGTGTTGCTTATTCTTGAACCCAAATGATGATGCCTATCCTTGAGGTTACAAGGGAGGGATTGGACATCACTTATTCGCCCCAACACTTTAGTAGAAGAGTGTCGCATCACCTCTATTTCCCTTTACAGAGTGTCATTGGGCACCATGGAGATGACGTCTTGGTATGGAGACACTTTGGAGGCATCATCACAATCTAGGAGCTACATCTTGGAGTATGGAGCACACATTAGCCCACATGACACTTGTGGCATTTATAGCTCATTTGGAGGATGACATCATAGTTGAGGAGGTATTTTTTCCATATGTGTAGGCATCTATTGCATCTTTTGTTGTGTTTTTCAGCTATTAGGTAGACTTGTAACAGTTATCTTGTGGAACACTTAAAGTAAACTTGTAATTAGTGCTTTCTTGTATTTTTTTCTAAAAATGAGAGAGTTAGGTCTCATATAAATAGAGACTCCTCCACTCATTCTCATTTCATCATCACACATTACATTTGTTTCACCCTAAGACTATGCAAGCTAGTCTTTTTAACTATTATAGGCAAGATGTCATCTTTTGGTGATGCAGCCTTCTAGAGGGTTTGATTTTTGCATGGAGATGTTATTCTCGGATTGAAAGATGTTCCTTTTGTCGAAATTTTTGTAAGTTGAATGCCTTATCAATGATATTTTGCATGTTGAATATATGAAGTAGGGTTTCTCTTGCGCCAGGACTAAATGCTTAACTATTGTAGGAGTCGTCTGTTAAAATTACCATAGAGATATAAATTTACTGAGACAAAATTAAAAGCAACCAACAACAAATCAGAAATCATAAACACAATGTTTGTCCTAAAAAACCCTAATCCGGGAAAAAATTAGCTAATAGAATATTCTATTAGTTTCTTGGCCAAAACTCAACCAAGTGAGCTTTCACCACTCACATCCCTAGCACATTACAATGACGTCTTACCAAGCTTTTAAAGGCTTCATTACATGCAATCCACAGGCATGAAACTATGGGCAAGCAAAACAATGTGCTCGAAACAAGCATTGTTTGACTGAGCAACTTCAACTCTTTCACTGAGTCAAGTTTACCTAACAATGCCCCCTTAAAACTTCACTTAGGGTTTCCCTTGAGCAAATCTGGCCAAACTGTCCAAGTGAATCAACACTACTCACCTCCATGTCCTTACGGCTTCAAAGTTAATATACATGGTATCTGGTAATTCCACATGTCCCCTTATCACCTAAGTCTACTTCCAAACTTTATTGGTAATTTCCCAAGGGTATGCATGCCTTATTAGTACTGACAGAAATATGCCCATTTACAAGTAGAACTTTTCAACTCCATCATAATAATTATTTATTCATTATTGTAATTGTTTCCAATACACAACCAACATCTCTCTCTTCAATAGACCACCATTTCACCACTAAAAATTTACAATATGAAGCAAACATAGCATGATAAATCATCTCATTGAGCATTCCGACAAACACTTTGCATGCATCCTCGACAACAAAATCAAAAGAAGGTTGGGAATGGGTTTTCTTGTCCACCTCCCTGCACATTGTAGAAAATTTATGATCTGCACCCCTAACCCAGTTTACAAGTTTGCATCTGTTTGTTTAGGCCCAACCCACATGTTTTAACATGTTGATATAAAATTCAGTATGCATTTATTGCAAACATTAAAAGAGTACTTCTACTATTTTTCCCTTTCCTATCAGCTGGTAATTAATACAAAATTTAGGCAAGCATTCACACATATGAGACACTTATTTTTGGTCAAGCTGACCCCAGAAAAATCCCTCAGCCTCTTGGGGAAAACCGGCCTTCAATGGAGGGTTTATTGCTTGAGAAATTTAGAATAAGTACATAAAACAAACAAACTACTTATCTCCCTTTTCTGCTGTAGCATTAAATGCAATTTATGGAAATTTGTGCCCACTGAATTTTTCATATTCCTGCTAAATTACATGGCCAAAATTTCTGCATTTTTTCACAGCTCAGCTCCTTGGAAAATTGCCCAGAATCTTCCTCAATTTCTTTACTGGAGGCTGCCTCAATTTTTGTGCAGAAGGGTGACTATTTGCCTCAATTTTTGTGCCTGACAGCTGCTGAAATCCTCCTAGATTTTCAGGCTGACTGTCCTGAAATTTGTGCCTCGAATTTCAGGCCTGAACAGAGTTGTTTTCTCCTCGAAAATCGTGCCCAGAACCTCCTCGAAAATCATGCAAAGCTCCTCAAATTTCATGTTGTTATTTCTCAACATTCGTTCCACCTCTTTCTCCTAGAAAATCGTGTTGCTGATATGACAGCTTCCTTAGAATTCAGGCCCTCCTTTCTCTGCTGCAATTTATCCTCCTCTCATCTCCTCATGCTCTCTAAAGTGTGAAGTGAAGAACGACATCCTTTTTCCCTCTTTTGTCTCCTTGGAAAAGATGAATCTCTAAACCTAGGATCCAATGGCTAAGATTTAATCTTCAAATCTCAAGATGTTTGCTTGAGATCATTTCGCCAAAATGACCCCCCTCATACACTGGCTCCATCACTTAAAAGTCTCCTTGTACCTTTTTCAAGTTTTGTACCTTTTCTATTTTTCTCATAAAGTGATATTTCAACTCACTTTAATATTAGAAAAGTACACTTAGTACTTTACACATAAAGTCACTTTATAAAGTATCACTGACTTTAATATTAGAAAAAGTACTTAGTACAACACTTATAAGTTCCTTTACCACCCTTGACATTAATTTTACTCATAAATGCCATTGAGACAAAATCCATTAATGTGTTCACTAGGCTAAAAGGGATAAAAGCCTAGTAACACCTCTCCTTGGTATTATTTTCAACACTCCCTCTTACCAAGGAAGGTGTTGCTCACCACTCCCTTCATGTCTTTAAAGAAAGCATGCCTGCCTCTTTGAAAAGGCTTGGTGAAAATGTCTGCTACCTAATCATCAATGGATATATACTCAAGCTTCACTGCCCCTCACTGAACCCAGTCTCTGATGAAGTGGTATATGATCTCTATATGCTTTGACCGATTGTGAAAAACTGGATTCTCAGAGAGTTTAATACAACTCTAGCTGTCACAGATTATCGTAGTCAGTGTCAGCATCTGAACAAATAAACCATGAAGCATCTTGTGAAGCCATAATGCCTCGCTCCCTACCTGACTAGTTGCCATGTACTCTTCCTTTGCGTTGCTCAATGTCACTGACTTGTGCTTCTGCCTAAACCATGACACAATTGTCGAGCCCAACGAGAAACAACATCTGAAAGTAATCTTCCGCTCACTAACACTGCGAGCCCAATCTGAGTCTATGCAACCAATCAATCTGACTCCATCACATCTGACATAGTCCAACCCAAGGTTAATTGGGAGTGGGAGCGGAAGAGGGGAGCAACATTTTCAAAAGCTCTTGGTTCGGGAGCAAATCGAGATTGAATTTTTATATAATATATATTGTTATATACTTTGATGCATATATGTCAACAAAAGCATGTAGAATGATGAATTAGATATAAAAAACATAAAAACATGGATTGAACCATATAACATCAATCATCTAAAAGTTATAATCTTCATCAATCACATCCACAACTTAGTAACATACAACATATAGAGTGTCATGATTCATCAATCTTAAAGTTTCAAGCTTTCAAAATTCAATATATAACAGTTATCATCATTGATCACTAAAGTTGTAACTTGTACTTGTAACCATTACCATTATCAAGTAACCAAACAATAACAAAGAATATCTAACATGAAATGAAATGTTTCAACTTTCAACTTTCATGAAACATCATATTCATAATTCATTACCAATGAGTTATAAATGCTAGCTTCAAACTTCAAACTTAAATGGTCATATATTGTTTACAAAAAATACCAAAATAAATATGAAAGAGTCAATAATTATAAGAAGTACTAGAAAGTTAGAAACTAGAAAAGACAAGTAAATCTATTATATATTGCTTGACCCTCTTGCCATGTAAAATTTCTAATTTCTTGTCTTGTGCTTTATTGGGAGTCTCCTCTTGCATAGTTGAACGGCCTTGGTGCTCTTGATTAAATATAAGTTCCATACCCTAGTACTTTAGGTGCACTTGATTAAATATAAGTTCCATACCCTAGTACTCTAGGTGCTCTTGATTATTGGGAGTCTACCCCGCAGAGAGGGCTTGGTGCTCTTAATTAAATACAAGTTCCATACCCTAGTACATGACAAAATCCAATGGAAACATTGCAATCCCCCACAATCCTTAAATCCCGAAAAAATGATAAATCTGTTGGATTTTGAGTGAGATCTAAAATTCTACTTTCTGCATATGAAATCCAATGAGGTCGAAACCACTCTCAAACATCCTGAGTCATTTCATGGTAATGTTAAAAATTTAAGTAAAAGGATAAAAATGAGGGTCATAGGCTTGAACATTAGGTTGCCCCACTCAAAAAAAAATTGTTGTCAAGCACCAATAGCTCCCTCTATTAGTCCTTAATAGGCAGGGATCGAACAAAAAATTAGGGAGCGTGCTCCCAAGGTCGCTCATGATGCACTCCCACCCGGAGCGTGTTACAGGAAGTGGGTTCGACAAAGGGGGGTCGCTCCCCTGCAACCGTGGTCCAAACCATAATTCATTGTGCCATGTAAGTACCTCAACACATGTTTTGCTGCCACCTAGTGTACTCTCTTGGGCTCCATCATAAACTGACTCAATGTATTGACTGCAAAACAAATATTTGGTCTAGTGTTGACCAGATACATCAATGACCCAATCAGATGTCCATACAAAGTGGAGTCCACCAACTACGAATCAGCTTCATGAAGCTTCTTCCAGTTGGTGATCATAGGAGTAGCCATAGGCCTGCAACCATCCATACGAAATCTCCTCAAGGTATCTCCTACATACCTACCCTAACCCACAAAGATGTGCTCATCCTCCTGCCAAACCTCCAACCCCAGAAAGTAATGCATCATCCCCATATCTGTCATATCAAACTCCGAAGCAACAGCTCTCTTGCAGTGTTGGATGAGTTTGTCCTCCTCTGTAATGAACAAGTCACCTACATACAATACTAGAATGAGTGGATCGTCACCTACTAAGATAAAGTATAGGTTTGGATTTGCATCACTCTTCTTGAAACCCATCTACTGCAACTGCAAGTAGGCATCTATCCTCTCGTACTATGCCCTCGATGCCTGCTTCAGTCCATACAAGGACTTCTTCATCCTACATACAAGAGACTCCCTCCCATGCAACTCAAAGCCCTCGGGTTGCTCGATGAACACCTCCTCCTGTATAACACCATTGAGAAAGGTGATCTTCAAATCCATCTGGTGAATCCTCCATCCCATCTCGGTTGTTATAGATTTCACTGCACTAATGGAAGCATAGTGAGCAACCGGTGCAACGGTCTCTTCGTAGTCAATTCCCTCTACCTATGAGAACCCCCGAACCAGAAACCGAGCTTTGTGTGAAAAATCCTAGATTTGACAATCTTAGGAAACCTACTAGAACCATCTGAGTTTACTTCTCCTATTATGTAAACTACATTTATAGAATTAATTCAGAATGAATTATTGAAATAACTATTGATGCAGCCTACACTTAATTAAATATGATTCTGAAACAAGAAAACTAAGCAAGAAATCAATCACATATAGGACACCTTTATTTTGGACTATGTCCCCGGAAAAACTCGATGCGGGAAAACTAGTGCAGCAAGTTTTAGGGTTTGTATTATTAAGTAGTAGCAATTTATGAATACATCGTTGAATACCTCAAGGGTTATTCAGTTACAAAGAGAGAAATACTAGCAATCAGAAAGTGAGTTTTACGCCAGTCAATCACTGGAAAATCCGGTTTATCCGCACACAGGAAGAGTTGCCCTTGGAGGTCTCTACGTAGGCCCTGCGTCGCCTCCTCTAAGCACTGTGTCACCCCAGCTGTGGATCGATCTGACTCCCGGAATCACAGATCTCAACCTCCAGGTCTCACACCTTGGCTTCCGGCTTCTGGATCAGTTCCGACAGTGAAATCTTGGAAACCCTCTCACCCACTGCGCAGCCTCTGTGTAGCCATGTGTGGCTCAGAGTTGGCTTTGCCTCAGCCTCACTGGCTCTATGTTGGCTCTGTTGGACGTCTCTCTGCCTCTCTCTGTTGATGATTCTCCGGCTGAGAAAATATCTCTCTCCAGATACTATCTCTGCCCCTCACTGCATAGAATCACTTAGATCTGATCTTCGTCCGAGCACTGCTTTGTCAGAAGAAATCGATCTCAAGATTCACTCTGTGTGTTTCTTTCCAAATGACCCTCGAGCCTTCCTTTACAGTCTTCTCATTGAGAAATCAACGGCCAAGATTAGATCTCTATGGCTAAGATTATATTAGACTTGAACTTTGCTATTTCTAGATCATTCACACTCTGTTTATTAATGCCCTTTGATTATTTAATTTCCCTAAGTTAGACTTAGGGTCTCCATTAAAATAATTAAATATTTTAATAAAATATGATCTGAGTGGAATTTTCACAAACAGTTTATGGGGTCTTTGGAATGCCCGTGTCTAAACCTCTCCACAAAATTTGGGGCTTAGAGCACTTATGATGCTACCAAAATCAACACTTTGAACTTCTCCACGCTGCCATCTACGGCATGTTTGAATTGTAGAGCCACCTAGAAGTCACCACTGACTTCCCATCAAGACGTGGAACTACCTTCCAGACATCATTCTTCATAATAGAAGCATACTCCTCCACCATGGCATCCCTCCAAATATGTTGTCTAGCGTCCACCTCAAAACTAGTTGGCTTTGTCTCCACAACATCTGCCACAAAGCCACCCAACCTCTTTGTCGGTCTACTCGCCCTCACTGCCCAAGTCTCCCCACTGCCTCTTGAGCCTCCTTCAGAGTCTACCAAAGCCATCTTGGCTTCCTATTCCCTGCAGTAGTCTCCTGTGGTGCTATGGGAAAAACCTCAACAAGTGCCTCTACTCCAGGCGAGGAAGCTTATGAAATAACCAAAGGAGATCCTAAACTTTGAGATACGGTGCCTAAGGAACCTGCACCAAGTGATCTTGTACTCTGTGAACCTATCACCCCTGAATAAGGTGAACTCCTAATCCTGATGCTTCACCTGATGTCCTAAAACCTGTAATGTGGCCCCCTACTGAGGAGCCCACTGCTCTACCTAATCAACCTCCTGAGACCTCCTCAAAGCCCTCTCCTCCTCAAATGTCACATCCCTCCTAAGGACAATCTTCCTTTGTGCATAAAGATATATATGGTAAGCTTTGCTGGTCTCACTGTAACCCACTAGGATACACCTCTCTGCAGTGGGTTCCAACTTTGTCCTCTTCTCCTCAAGGACATGTGAATATGTAAGGCACCCAAATATCATGATGTGCCCAACTTCCGGCTAAAAGACTCTTTGTAGGCTCTTGTTCTACAAATAAATAGCAGTGTTACACGCCTCGACCCACAAGAAGAAAGGTAAACTATGATCATGCAACATCGCTCTAGTTGCACCCACAATGGTCTTTTTCTTCCTCTCTACCACCCCATTCTGTTAAGGAATGTAAGGCACAATGAGCTCCCTCTTTATGCCAACACTCCTACAAAAATCCCTCATCTCCGCAGAAGTGTACTCACCCCCATTGTCTGACCTTAACACCCTAATTTTCCTCCCTGTCTGGCTCTCCACAAGTGTGTTAAACTCTTGGAATATTCGAAAGACCTCATCCTTGGTCTTTAGGAAGTACATCCAGGTCCTCTTGGAGTGGTCATCAGTGAATGTCACAAAATACTCATGTCCACTTAATGAAACATGGGACATAGGACCACATACATCAGAATGAATCAAATCAAGGATACCTGCAGCTTTTTGTCACTACTCTAGAAAGGTGTCTTGTTGTAATTTCCCAAAGAACACCCCCTGCATAGATCATGATGCTTTGTGCTAAAGTCAGGAAACTCTATAACCATCTCCCTCAACATCCTGAAAGCTCCATGGTGCAAGTGAGCCATCCTCCTATGCCACAACTGACATAAATCACAGCTACTGGTCTGCGCTACGATAGATCGAAGAGGCTGACACATAAGTCTGTATAGTCTCCCATTGCGAGCTCTAATCACACAAGTAGACTCAACACTAGATCCCTTAATATATATCAACACTTGTCCCTTTCGGAACAACACCTCATACCCCTTATCCTCCATGCTAGAGCCCAATATCAAACTCTTCTTGAACTCTGCAACATAAATAACAATTGTCACCTTCAGACAAGGTGATGATTCCCTCTGAAATGAAACTGTCACATCCCTGTCGCTTTGACTTTGGAGTTGTTGTCAAGCACAACCTCCAAGTCAATGTCATCCTCCAAAAGGCTAGTGAAGTGCTCTCTAACTCCGGTCATATGGCAAGATGTGACATGAGTGGCTAAACTCACCACCAAAGCACACTCTGAATCAAACGAAGCCGCAAAATCATCCACATCTACGGAAGCTGCAACTCCCTGTTTATTCTTACCCTTCTTGTTGGGACATTGTATAGCATAGTGACCCATCTTCCCAGAACCAAAGAATTTCACTTTGCGAATGTCCTTCTCCTTAGCCTTCTGCGTTACCTTCTTCTTTGCTCCACTAAAAGACCCCTTCCTGATCTTCTTCCCTTCTTTCCCTTTGTCGCAAGAGCAACATTCTCCTCTTCACCTCCACCACCATTCTTGTTGCCCCCCTTTGCACTCGTCCTAATCTCCTCCTGGATGAAATCGTCCCACATCCTCCTCCAACCAGAAAAGTTCTTGTTGGCCACCAAGTCATGGATAAAACCATCCCACTTCTCGGTGAATCCATCTAAGGTAATCCTAACCAACTGCTCCTCTGGAACAGCCACTCCAATGGCAGCTAACTCATCCTTCACCTGTGAGAATCTGGTGAGGAAAGAGGTGACAGTGTTGTTCTTGGTCATCTTGGTGTTGCGTAGCTTTTGTCTCAACAACATCTTCCTGTTCTCATTAGAACTCTGGTGCAAAGATACCATGGACTCCCACATCCCATATGCATATCTCAACCTTGACACATGAGGGAATAAATGGTCCTTAATGGCATCTAGAAAGATCCTCTTTGCCTTCACATTCTTCTTGTTGAACTCCACCAACTGAGATGGATCAACGGGTGTTTGCACAGCTTCTTCAACAACATCCCACACTTCCACTTCCTCCAGTAAAAGGATAATTCTCTCCTTTCATGGGCCAAAGTTTCAGCCCCTTCTAATCTCTCCTCTACTCTCAGCCCAGTAGCCAGGACCCCACAACCAACCAAATGGAGCAAATTTGGAAGCTAGAACCTTCCTTCCTCTGAACTGTTGAAGTCTTTGGGTCTCTCGCAAAGTTTCAAACGTATTGGTTCAATGCAAGGTTACTTGGGAGCGAGAGTGAAAACGGGGAGCAGGAGCGGGAGCGCCATTTTCAAAAGCTCCCGGTCCGGGAGCATTTCGGGGAGCGTTTTTTATAATACATATATTTTTTATATTTTGATGCATATATGTCAACAAAATCATGTAGAATGATGAATTAGACATAAAAAACATAAAAACATAGATTGAACCAGAGGTATCTTTATCATTACCTCTAGATTCGTATAGGGATCCTTGTCATTAATATCACCCTCTAAGCATTCGCTCCGGGAGCGCGCTTCGGGAGCGGGTTCGAGGAAGCACGCTTCGGGATATAGGGGGGACGAGCTCCCCCGCAACCTTGGTTCAATGTTTGAAGACTTTAAATGCATGTTTTCCTCTTTATCAGCTGAATAAAATTGAAGAATTGAGCCTCAACTTGGCTAATACCATGTAGAAAATTTATGATTTGCACCCTTAACCCAGTTTACAAGTTTGCATGTGTTTGTTTAGGCCCAACCCACATGTTTTGACATGTTGATATTAAATTCAGTATGCATTTATTGCAAACATTAAAAGAGTACTTCTACTATTTTTCACTTTCATATCAGCTGGTAATTAATACAAAATTTAGGCAAGCATTCACACATATGATACAATTATTTTTGGTCAAGCTAACCCCGAAAAAGCCACACATCCTCTTGGGGAAAACCGGTCTTCAATGGAGGATTTTATTGCTTGAGAAATTTAGAATGAGTACATAAAACAAACACAGTACTTATCTCCCTTTTCTGCTATAGCATTAATTGCAATTTTTGGAAATTTGTGCCCACTGGACTTTTCATATTTCCACAAAATTACATGCCCATAATTTCTACATTTTTTCACAACTCAGCTCCTTGGAAACTGTGCCCAAAATATTCCTTGATTTATGTGTTGGAGGTTGCCTCGATTTGTATGATGAAGGGTGACTGTCTGCCTCAATTTTCGTGCTTGACAGCGACTGAAATCCTCCTCGATTTTCGTGTTGACTGTGGCTGATTATCTTGAAATTCTTGCCTCGAAATTCAAGCATGAACTGAGTTGCTTTCTCCTCGAAAATTGTGCCCAACTCCTCAAATTTCATGATATTGTTTCTCGAAATTCGTGTTACCTCTTTCTCCTTGAAAATCGTGTTGCTAACATGACTGTCTCCTTGGAATTTGAGCCCTCCTTTCTATTAAAATATGAAACTAGGGCCAAACTCCACCTTGGACAGCTCACATGATGGAGATGATAATTTTGTTGGATTCGTTTTTCCGAGAGGTGCAAGATTTATGTAAAGATCATCTTGTTTGGATGAGCAAAAGTACACGTGTAAATTATCAAGGTCAGCCAGAAGTCTAATGTAGGCTCATAAGCCCCCAATAGATGTGTCTCCACTCTCAACGAAGATATGAGAGACCTCTTCCTCATTTTGGACATCATCACTAATCACATTTCTCTCTCCTCTCTTCAATGCTTCGTACAAGGAGTAAGCTATCTTCTACACACATGTGGCAAAGTGACTGGGAAGTTCTGAAAATTTCGGATCTGTTTTACAGCTGAATTGCAAAGTGTTGACCAACATTGACCAAGGGTCAACCTCACTCCAATTCTTTTGTTTTAACTTCGATCCTTTTAGGCCGCATCTCTTGGCACGGAAATCAAGAAATTCTGGTCATGTTGACCAACATTGACTTTATGTTGACCGAGTTTGACTAAGATTTTCGGATTTGTTTTGGGCTGATTTGGACGTCCTTTGGAGGCTGCATTGACTCGGTTTGACCGAGCTGATTTGGAGGAATTTTCTTGCTGGTTTGACCAACGTTGACTTTCTGGTTAAGGCATCCTGTTGACTGTTATTTGACTGTTTTGAGTTTTCTTGAGTGATGGGGTAGCATCGGATGTGCTCTAGCTCCCAAAATTTGTGGAGGGACTAGAGTACATCAGATCTCCAAGACCCAAAAAGGGATTTAGGAAATTTCATCCAGTTTGGGAGATAATTAACTAATTAATAATTTTAATTAAGGACCCTAAGTCTAACTTAGGAAAATTAAATTATTCAAGGTAATTAATTAAAACAAGTGATGGAAATGTCTTAAGTCACACGGATCAAGCTTTCTTTTAAACTTAGCCATCGATTCAAGATCTGATCATGGTTGTTGGTTTCCCAACGAGAAAAGTGTAAAGGAAAGGCTTGGGGTCATTTGGAGGACACACACAGAGGCAGAGCACTGAAGCTAAGCTGGAATTCTAGGGCGTGGTTTGCTAAGAATTTCCAAAAGTGTTTCAGCTGCAGAGGGGTAGTTTAGGCAAAGGGGATGATCGGATCCCAATGCTTAAAATCAGCAAGAAGCACAAAGGACAAGTCTTTTGTCACCTCGAAATGGCTTTACAAAATCAAACATGGAGCTAATGGGAGTGCTGAAAAATTCAAGGCCAAGTTCATTAACCAAGGCTTCTCGCAAAAGGAAGGTATAGACTATGATGAGATATTTGCACCGGTTGCCTGATATACCACCATCTATTCGATTATTTCCCTTGCTGCCCCACAAAGATGGAATCTACATCAAGACTGCCTTCTTCCATGGCTCACTTAAGGAAGAGGTCTATGTGGAGCAACCTATGGGGTTCGAAGTTCAAGATTGAGATACATGTGTATGTAGGTTGAAGAAAGCCCTCTATGGGTTGAAGCAAGCCCATACGGCTTGGTATGAGAGGATTGATAGCTATTTGATGAAGTTGGGCTTTACAAGAAGTGAAGTTGATCTGAACCTTTACTTCAAGGTTGATAATGACAAGCCTCTCATTTTGGTGCTCTATGTGGACGATCTTTCTCTGACAAGTGCATACCCTCTCATTCATCAATCTAAGAGGGATTTGGCTTCTGAATTCGAGATGAAAGACCTAGGACTGATGCACTAGTTTGGCAGAAGCCAGGTGAATTTCCCTTTCTCAAGGAAAATACATAGTGAAGCTGCTTGAAAGATTTGGGATGGTGGACCGCAAGTCCCTGACTACTCTGATGGAATTCAACTTTAAAAGCTATGCAGAAGTGTTGTAGGGCCCGATTTGGGAAATCCTTCCCGGTGTCGTCAATTCATGGGGGTCTTGATGTTCTTGGTGAACTCCCGTCCGAACATATGCTTTCCAGTGAATACGTTGATTCAATTTATGGTCGAGCCTCATCACATGCACTGGATTGCTGCCAAGAATCTTTTGAGATATCTCTGGGGCACAATCAGCTATGGATTGAGATACACTGTCAGGAATGAGGCTCCATGGATATATTGATGCTGATTGGGCTAGCAATGTGGTGGATCGTAAGAGCACATCTGGATGTTGCTTCTCTCTAGGTTTTGCTTTGATACCCTGGATGAGCAGGAAACATAAGTAGGTTGCTTTGAGCACCGTCAAGGCTGAATACATTGCAGCAAGTATGGCCTGTTGTGAAGTTGTTTGGCTAAGGAAGCTCTTTAGTGAGTTGTTTGGGCATGAGATGGATACCAGCATGATCTATTGTGACAACCAAAGTGGGATTCGACTTTCAGAGAATCTTGTGTTCCACAACCGCTCCAAGCATATTGATATCAGTTACCACTTTATCCCGAATATGGTACAATGAGGCGTTGTAAGGATCCATCACAATGAGACTAATGAGCAGGTCGCAGATATTCTCACTAAGCCCCTGGGGAAGGTCAAATTCTAAAACCTTTCGTGAGAGACTTGGAGTCTTGGACAGACCTGTATGAGGGTCCCGCTTGAGTTCGACATTGAGCTCTGGGAGCTCCGAGGGTTTGGGGGTACTTCTTGGAGCTATGAGTGACCATAGGTTGAGGTTCACCTTCCCCTAGTGGTGCATTGTGTACAGGGTGAATGGTTCGCCTTCCCCTGTGATACCCCCATTGTTGGATGATATATGAGCAGGCTCACCCTCTCTTGTTGATGCCCCAGCATACATCCTACCCATGTAGTCCGGGACTCATGGGAAGTCCCTCTCATCTGGCCAACGAGTTGGGAAATGAGGATAGAGACCATAGCACCATTGATGGACGCATCGTGTATTGTTGTACTCTCTATGCTAGGATGCATGGTGTCCAACAACTTGATCTGGGATCAAGTCTGGTTGAGGTTTTTACCTCTAGATTGACTTTGGTTTAGTGGAGAGTTCAAGGATGACAGAATGGTGCAGGTTGACAGATGAATTGGTAGGTGGTTTCTCCCTAGTTGAGAGGGAGTGTTAAAATTCGCAACTAGGGCCAAACTCCACCTTGGACAGCTCATATGATGGAGATGATATTTTTGTTGGATTCCTCTTTCCGAAGGTGCAAGATTGATCTAAGGATCATCTTCTTTGGATGAGCATAAGTGAGATTTTGAATTTAATCTCACACACGTGTAAATTGTCAATGTCAGCCAGAAGTCTAATGTAGGCTTATAAGCCCCAATAGTTATGTCTCCACTCTCAACGAAGGATATAAATATGAGAGACAGCTTACTCATTTTGGACATCATCACTCATCACATTTCTCTCTCCTCTCTTCATTGGTTCGTACAAGGAGCAACCTTTCTTCTTCACACGTGTGGCAAAGTGACTGGAAAGTTCTGAAATTTTATGATATGTTTTAGGGTTGAAATGCAGAGTGTTGACCAAGGGTCAACCTCACTCCAATTGATGTGTTTTTCAGGCAGAAACTTCGATCTTTTTAGGCCGCATCTCTTGGCACGAAAATCGAGAAATTTTGGGCATGTTGACCAGTGTTGACTTTCTGTTAACCAAGTTTGACTGAGATTTTCGGATTTGTTTTCAGTTGATTTGGACTTCCCTTGGAGGTCGCATTGACTCGGTTTGACCGAGCTAATTTGGAGGATTTTTATTGTTGGTTTGACCAGTGTTGACTTTCTGGTTAGAGCATCCTGTTCACTGATGTTTGACTGGACTATTTTGGGCAAGTGTATTTTGTGTATTGTACTCTCTCTGTGCTGAACTTTTGAAGAATAATAAAAAGATTTGATCAAAGGGTTTTCCCCGCATTGGGGTTTCTCCCTGGCATCCGCCAAATATTGTGTCATCTTGTCCTGGCTTGTCTTTTGCTTATTGTTTATGTTCTATCAGCATTTACTATCAATGTTAAAGTAATTGCTAATCTGGAAATTGATATTGGGCTAATAAGAAAAGATTGAAGTAAATTTCTCTAAAGCATAGAACATACCATTGTTATCTAAAATTAACACTTTCTCTGCTGCAATTTCTCCTACTCCTTGAAGTTTTCTCCTCTCCTCTCTTCTCCTCATGCTCTCTCAAGTGTGAAGTGAAGAATGAGATCCCTTTTCCCTCTTTTGTCTCCTTGAAAAGATTGAATCCCTAAACCTAGGATTCAATGGCTGAGATTTAATCTCCAAATCTCAATATGTGTGGTTGAGATCAATTCTCCCAAATGATCTCACCCACCCCCCCAATACATTGACCCCGACCCCCCCTCCCCCATACATTGACCCCATCACTTAAAAGTCTCCTAGTACCTTTTTCAAGTTGTGTACCTTTTTATTTTTCTCATAAAGTGATTTTCAACTCACTTTAATATTAGAAAAGTACACTTAGTACTTTACACATAAAGTCACTTTATAAAGTACAAGTGACTTTAATATTACAAAAAGTACATGGTACAACACTTCTAAGTACCTTTTCCACCCTTGACATTAATTTCACTCATAAATGTCATTGAGACAAAATCCATTATTGTGCTCACTAGGCTAAAAGGGATAAAAGCTAGTAACACCACTCCTTGGTATTATTTTCAACACACATATTCACGGCAATTGTCATTCTCACACCCGCTAATCAAACCCATCAAGCTTTTCCCTTGCCTTTGACTTCATCCAATCGCTTTGATACCAAATGCAGGTTTCAACTTTGTACAATTAATTTTTGCAAACAGATTCTTAATTAAAACAAAAAAGATGCAATGGAAAACGCACACATTGACAAAGAGATTTTATCATGGAATCCAAAAAACTAGGAAAAGCAATAAAATTTCTGAATATATAACTATTCTTCTGTACAATATTACAAAACAAAATATATCTTGCGACGTCCTTGAACTTCCAAAAAAAAAACCAAATTTTTTTCAAGGGTGCTATCCTCAAATCCCTACGTAGGGCAGATACCTAACAGCCATGCAAAGAATATAACACATACCCAACACTTGCTACATTATTGCATGTAAAATTGTTTTGTTAAAGGCCTATAAGGAAATGGTAAAAGTGCATCTCCTTTATTTAATTTCTCCCCTGACCAGAATAATAATTAGCGTTTTGAAAGTGGACACCCTAACCACACCACCTTACTCCATCAAGGTCTATCCCTTAGAAGTTTAACCCTAAAAAACTCCATTAAACCACAAACTTTGGTGTGTTGATTATCCATAAACTTTTCTAAATTTCATTTATTTCCTCTCTCTCCAAGACGTCCTGGGTACCCACTAGGGTTTCTAGGGAACATTATTGCATGTTAAATTGTTCTCTTAGAGGCCTATAAGGAAACTCTAAAAGTGCGGCTCCTTTATTTAATCTCTCCCCTGACAAGAATAATAATTAAGGTTTTGAAAGTGGATACCCTAACCACCCCACCTTACTCCATCAAGGTCTATCCCTTGAAGTTTAACCCTAAAAAAATCCATTAAACCCTTGTAGCATCAAGCACTAATCATTGGTGTTTTGATCATCCATGAGCTTTTCTAAATTTCATTTTCTTCCTCGCTCTCCAAGATGTTCAAGGTACCCACTAGGGTTTTAGGGAAAATTTTTGCATAAACGTGAACTTTGTGCGAATGAGTGGCTCATAAATTAGGATTTGCATCGATAAATTGTGTAAAGACAAAATCAAGCATAGTGCATGGTTGATACCTCCTAATTAACATTGATGTCACCTTTTGTTGTTTATGTATATGTAACAGTCATATAAATAAAATTTCCTAGCCATAAACTTTGAACATCTTTGATCTTTTGTTATTGAATGTCACTTGAAGATTTTTTCTTAGGTTGCTACATAATATTGGAGACCTTATCATAGTATATTATACAAACACTAATTTATAGCAGCCTCAATCTTAGTATCGGCATAGAGTACTTGAAACCTAGCATAGAACATCTAGGCCATCCAAGGCCCTCTTTGTTGATTTTTGTAAGAGAAATTGATCTTCTAATCTGATAATTACTTTCCAATGATTTCTTAATCAAGTCATTTTATGTCACATATATCATTAAGCAACTATACATAGAAAATCTCAACAATAATGCAATAATGATAGTAGGATCTTAAAGAGACAACCAAGCACAAAAGAGAAACAAAATTTTGTCCCTAGGAAACCCAAACTCGAGAGAAAACTCGGCAATATTTTCTAGGAGAAATTGTTCAATTCAACAAAGTACAATCTAATATTTCAAGTCAAACTTGGTCAACTCAGACCTACAGTCCAACACAAATCAAACCTAGTCAAACAAGCCAAAATTCGACCATCCTACAATTTCCTAGAAACATAGTCAAATAGGCCGAAATTTAGCCTCCTGTAATTTCCTAGAAACTCGGTCGAACTGAGTCAAACAGGCTAAAATTCGACCTCCTGCAACTGCTCAAAACTCATTCTAACTTTGCCAAAATACGGTCAACTCAGCCCAAAAAACTCTCCATCAACATAGGGCAAACAAACCTTAAAAAACTCTAGTCAACGCTTGGTCAAACTTTGATTTTCTTTTTTCTCTCCTTTGCATGTGTGAACAAACAACAAATGATATGTTCATGATCTGAATTATGTGTAAATGATGGAGGTCAAGTTTGTATTTATAGTCGTCTTATGGTGCACAACGAAAAAGTCTCCTTGTTGGCCCGAACTAAACTTGAAGAGTTGACTTGAGCAAAATTCAAATTTTAAATTTTAATTTCCCTCCTTTTCATTGACCTAGGGGACAAATAGTGTTGGGCCAACCCATTGAAAAAATCAAAAAACAAAAAAAGACCGCACGAAACAGGTATAGACCGAACATTGGCCGACACAGGTATAGACTGCACGGAACCTATCATGAACCAGTCAGTTCGGTATACTACAGTTCCGAAGCCCTAACCGGACCGGTTTTGGGCCCAAACAGATCGGATCGGTCAGTTATGTTCCGGTTCTGATAACATTGATGTGTGATGAACGAATCTTCCTAGAGGTTTAATTTCAATGAATACACTTTGATAAGTCATCAATTCTTGTACATCAAAGTATAAAATCCTTCCGTAGCTGAGTTCATGCCCTAATTTGCCATGTGAATTTGCCTAAGCACTCCTTGATATGGTAAAAGTCACTCTAAACTTCATAATTACCTTGACTCCATCTCTCCCACGACAAGGCACTAATCTAGCCTCTTGGTGGTCACTTAAACGAAAAATTTTCTCGCCTTTTTCCCTCTCTTTCTAGGCCTAACCCTAGTAGGTAGGGTAAATTTTATGGATGGAAGTTTATCTTAAAGTTTAGAAATCTTGGCAAATCTTACTATTCCCTAATATGCGAATTGTAAAAATTTTGTTGATATTCTTGTAGAAATATTTAGATTTCCAATTATTTCATATTAGTCGGTATGATATTTTGGCGATTTTTAAGGTAAAATAATGGTGCACTATAAAATTTGGCAAATCATTTTAGAAAAAAAAATGGAAATTGGCGAATCCTTTTTTTTGAAAAAAGCATGGAAAATTAGCCCACCTGTGAATATTAGCCCCTAAAATTTTTCCTGCTAGTAGGTCACCTAGCGAATCAAGCGAAATACTTTGCATCCATCTAAAACCCTTGAATTTTAGTCCACTACTGCATTGGGGCTTTCTCAAGAGGTCCTCCAAGTTTGAGGCAAATCCAACAGTGGAATCCCGAGATATAGAAAGTCCTAGCCACAAGACCATCTCTTTCCCTAGGTTGATTTGGGTTAGTGTCCTCACTTGGGTCATTGCATTTCTATTTCAAAACAAAATTTGTCCATTAATGATATTTTCCTCCTTAAAACAGGTCAAGCCCCTCTAGTGTTGATCAACTCCATATCATTGACATAGTTTGGGTCCACTTTGGTTCTTTGTTGCCACATAATTTTATAGGTCAAATTCGACGATGATTGCATAGAAGCCATTTCTCCACCAGGATTCTTAGATCTAGGAGGCTTCTTTTCAAGAGATATTCCCCAAACCTAGGCTTAAGTATCCACATAGCCCTTCCTAAACAGCCCATCACCTTGCTTCCTAAGCAAGTAAGTCATATAATTGTGAATAGGCAAGTAAGTCATATAATTGTGAATAGGCTCTAGAAAACACCTTCCATCCATTCATGATTTTATTCATCCTTGTGATTCCTCTTATACCGGGTCTCCTCCCATCGATGAAAGTTCGAAAAGAGCAAGGAGTTACAGCTGAGGTGATAGTGGGCTATTACTCCAATGTTGCCACTTGACCTAGTAGTTGCTCTATATGATCCCCTCCTACTAACCCTGCTAGTTTGAACGGTAACAAGGTGTATAAAAACACTTAACCCTAGTCATCAGGCTTAATTAAGAGCTAGAAAATATAAATAAAATGTAAATTTTACTTATTCGATGCATCCTAATCAATTCCCAACCCTACGACAATAGCATCCTGTTGATTTGTGGTTGCATCGGATGTGCTCTAAGTCTCAAATTTTGAAGAGTGGCTTAGACACATTCATTACAGATAGCCCAAAAATTGTTTTGGAAAATTCCACCCAGAAACAGTTTTATTTGATAAATTAATTATTTTTAATGAGGACCCTAAGTCTAACTAGGGAAATTAAAATAATTGAGTCTCTCTTGTGAATAGGCTCTAGAAAACACCCTCCATTCATTCATGATTTTATTCGTCCTTGTGATTCATCTTATACCAGGTCTCCTCCCATCGATGAAAGTCTGAAAAGAGCAAGGAGTTATAGTTGAGATGATAGTGGGTTATTACTCCATTGTTGCCACTTGACCTAGTAGTTGCTCTATATGATCCCCTCCTAGGAACCTTGCTAGTTTGAGCAGTAACAAGGTGTATAAATACACTTAACCCTGGTCATCAGGCTTAATTAAGAGCTGGAAAATATAAATAAAATGTAAATTTTACTTATTCGATGCATCCTAATCCATTCTCAACCCTACAACAATAGCATCCTGTTGATTTGTGGTAGCATGGGATGTGCTTTAAGTCTAAAATTTTGTAGAGTGGCTTAGACACATGCATTACAGATAGCCCTGAAATTGTTTTGGGAAATTCCACCCAGATATAGTTTTATTTGATAAATTAATGATTTTTAATGAGGACCATAAGTCTAACTAAGGAAATTAAAATAATTAATGGCTATTAATATAAACTGTGGGTGAAACTTCTAGAAAAAGCAAATCAAGTCTAACTGTAATCTTAGTCATTGATTGGAGATCTAATCTCGGTCGTTGAAGCCTCCAAAGAGCTTAGTCTAACAGTCAAAAGATGAGGTCTCCTTCCTTCAGTCAAGCCTGGTCAAATCAGTCAAAATCTACCCATACAAATTCTAGCCAATGTCAAACTTTGACCTACGAAAACCCTAGATGAAATTTTGCACTTTCAAAATCAGCCTTCCAAACGGATCCAAAATTCCAAGTCAAACCATGACCAAAATCCCAAAAGTCAATGCTGGTCAAAGGTTGAAACAAAAGTCAAACTCGATCAACAGAAAAAGACTCTCTCCTTCGCCTGTATAACTTGGACCTACAATTTCAGGGTTGTAGGAACCAATCAAGAGAAGAAGTGTTGTGTTGATGATGCCTCCATGTCATGTGACATGTGATTTATTTATGTGGTTGTTGAGGTGGATTTTCCTTGCCCAGGTTGCCCTGAACTTTTGTGCAGATGTGCGTTTCACATTAAAATTAATATTTTCCCTTGAGCAAATTAAATTCTTCCTATGGCTAGAGGGGTTTTCTCAGGGTGAGGAATCCTTCCTTTGTTCTCACTGAGCTGCCAAAATTTAACATTGTAACATGTGTGCTCCCTCGCTCAAGTTCTCTTAGATTCCTTCAATTTCTAGTTTACTTATTTACAATTTTAACTTACTCCTCCTCCTTCAAGTTTACTTCTATATCTCATTACCGTAAACTGTATGCTCCCTCAAGCTATGGCTATAATCAATTGGTTTATGAAATCAGTTGGACAAGATTAAACTGTCATTCTCCTCCATGTTAGTTTAGAACCACCTTATAGTTGGTAATGCCATGAAGATGAAGCATGCTTCGAAAATGATAAGTGTTATCTAAAATTATTAGGTGTAATTTTAGGTTGATTAGACAAAAGGGCGCAATATATAAGCTTGGGACACTCATTGTAAACAATCATCATTCAAGTAATTAATAAAACATATATATATATATATATATATATCAACGAAGAACAAAACTTCAGCTCTCCAAAGTTGAAGGTAATCAGTTGGACAGGATTAAATTGTCATTCTCCTCCATGTTAGTTTAGAACCACCTTATAGTTGGTAATGCCATGAAGATGAAGCATGCTTCGAAAATGATAAGTGTTATCTAAAATTATTAGGTGTAATTTTAGGTTGATTAGACAAAAGGGCGCAATATATAAGCTTGGGACACTCATTGTAAACAATCATCATTCAAGTAATTAATAAAACATATATATATATATATATATATATATATATATATATATATCAACGAAGAACAAAACTTCAGCTCTCCAAAGTTGAAGGTAACAAGAAATACAGTCTTCCATGGATTAAGAAAGCAGAAGAATATTTCAAGATTTACAATATTGACAATGATGATGAACATATCACGCCTGCATCCATGCAAATGGAAGGCGAACCACATAATTGGTATATGTGGTGGAAGAAGACAACACTTGCTATTAGTTGAAATAAATTCAAAAATGCATTTTCTAAGAGGTTCCAAGGTGTCAAGGTAGAAGAGTTCTTCTCAGCACTCTCCAAGCTACAACAAAAAGGAGATGTGGACAAATACACTAGAGAATGTGAAACTCTAGCTACTACATGAGTACCTAGGTTATCAGACACTTGTCTTATTCAATCATACATGACGAGACTTAAACCACATCTCCAGGATGACCTTGAGCTTCATGAAATCACTTCTATAGAAGAAGCAAGACAGAAAGTAAAAGCTACAGAAAAGAAGTTCGAAAGGATGTAGTGGCCAAAAGTTGAAAGAGTATTTTTGAAATGAAGATTCCCCCAAATTGCTAACACAGATAATACGAAATATGTTCCACCACATCTTCGTGAAGGAGAAAAAACTAATTTGGCAATGCAAAGAATGAAAGAAGGTAAGTACAAACATTGTGGCAAAAAATGGGATCCTAAACATAAATGTGTTAAGGGAAAAGAGACCAAGAACTTGTATACATGTGAAGCAACCAATGATTCAAACAGTGAAGAATCATAAGAAGAGGTATTTGAAGATTCTCCACAATTCTCTCCAAAACTAGATAACAAGAATATTCTGCAGTATCATTATCGGCCATGAGAGGTGTATCTCAGCGCCAGACATTAAAATTAAAAGGACATATCAAAAAGAGCAACGTAATGCTTCTAATAGATATTGGAAGCACCCACAACTTTTTGGACTCAAATATGGCGAAAAGGCTCAAAATTTTCGCATATCCCATGCCCAACATGAGGGTGATGGTAGTTGAGGGTAAGAAAATTGAAAAAATAGGAAAGTGCCTTAAAGTCAAATCACTGATTCAGGAATATAATCTAGAATCTTCGTTATAAATTGTACCATTAGGAGGAGTGGATGTGGTCCTAGGTATCCAATGGCTACAAACCCTACGCACTTACTCTACCAACCATCAAAAGAAATTTATAAAATTTAAACGGGAGGGGAAAAAATACAAGTTATATGGGTTCCAACCACCTGAGGATCAATTGTAGCATCATACCAGATGATGAAGTTGGTCCGGAATAGAGCACCAACATATGTAGTGCAGTGTCATTAGATGGAGGTGTTGGCTTCAAGATTGGTTAGCAATGAAACACTTTAAGTTCACGAACTACCACTTGAAGCTCAAGAACTACCACCTGAAGTTCAAAAATTGATCCAAAAACATAAAAAAGTGTTCCAAGATCTTCCTATGAAAATGCCACCTAAAAGAGAAAGCGAGAAAATAATCAAAGTCAAATCAGGGTCAAACCCTGTCAACATCAAGTCGTACAGGTATCCACACCACCAAAAAACTGAAATCGAAAGATTAGTCCAAGATCTATTAAAGTTTGGAATCATTACAAAATTACAAGCCCATAGGTTGCTCTAGTGGTTTTAGTCTGAAAGAAGGATGGGTCCTTTAGACTATGTAGATTATCGAGGACTGAACAAGGTAACAATTAAGAATAAGTTTTTGATTCGCTTTATAGATGAAATGCTAGATGAACTTCATGGAGCCCAATATTTTTCAAAATTGGACTTGAGATCAGGATACTACTAGATCAAAATAAGGCAAAAGGACATACCAAAGACTGTTTTTCGAACACATGAAGATCAGTACGAATTTAAGGTAATGCCCTTCGGATTAACTAATGCTCCGGCAACCTTCCAAGCCACCATAAATGAGGTATTTCGTCTGTATCTAACAAAGTTTGTGTCCGTGTTCTTTGACAATATTCTAATCTATAGCAAAACATGGAAGGAGCATCTACAACATCTGGAGCAAGTTCTCACTATATTGAAAGAGCATCAATTCTATGCAAAGATGTCCAAGTGCACCTTCGAAAAAGAAGTAGAGTGCCTCAGACACATAATATCCAAGGAAGGAGTAAAAGATCCTAATAAGATCAAGGCTATAAAAGAATGGGCCAAACCAGTTAACATCTCCAATTTAAGAGGATTTTTAGGGTTGATTGGCTATTATTGAAGGTTTATTAAAAACTATTCGCATGTAACCGCACCCCTAACGAACCTTCTGAAGAATAACTCATTTCGATGGGATGATAAAGCAGAAAGGTGTTTTGAAGATTTGAAGGATATAATGTCTAATGCACATGTATTGGCAACTCCAGATTTTTCAATGTCGTTTGTAATTGAATGTGATGCCTCAGGTTTTGGCATAAGAGTATTAAAGCAAGATAGTCACTCAATCATGTTTGAAAGCAAGAAGCTCAACAAGAAAGAATGTCTCAAGTCTACATATAGCAAGGAAAAGCTCGCCATTATGCACGCATTAGCCAAGTGAAGACAGTGTCTCTTGGGAAGTAAGTTCTTAATACGAATAGACCATAATAGTCTTCAGCACCTCCTCCAACAGAAAACACTATCTACAGAACAACAAAAGTGGATCGAAAAAATTGACGCCTTCGACATGGATATATTACATAAGAAAGGGAAGGGCAACGTAGCAATTGATGCTCTGTCTAGGAAAGACAAAGAATCGTCATTATTTGTAATTTCAATTGTTGTCCCAGAATGGCTTAATGAAATTCGAAGCGAGTATGAAAAAGATCCAAAAACAAGTGTTGTAATCAATAACCCTTCTTAGAATCCAAGATTTGAAAGGAAAAACAATATTCTATGGTACAAGGGAAGAATTTACCTAAGTCCAAATTCTAAATTTAAAGCCAAAGTTCTCAAAGATTCCCATGACTCACTATCAGTTTGGACGTGTAGGCTTCTTTAAAACCTACTATAACGCACGTCAGTCTTTTTTCTCAAAAGGAATGAGTAATGACATTCAAAAATATGTAGCAGAGTGTGAATAGTGCCAAAGGAATAAAAGTGTAAGCATTAAGACCCCTTGCCTACTCCATCCCTTGAATATTCCTAATCAAAAGTGCGAAGAAGTATCAATGTATTTTATTGAGGGATTACTCATATCAAACGGAAAGGATGGAAATCTCGTAATAGTTGATAGACTCACCAAATATGCACACTTTATAGGGATGAAGAAATCAGATTCAGCGAAAAGAGATACCTGAGATGTTTTGTAAAAATTTCTACAAATTACATGGTTTTCCCAAAGTCATTGTTAGTGATCGAGATGCCAAATTTAAAGGGAATTTCTAGAAGGAACTTTTCAAACATGTTGGGACATACCTCAACATGAGTTTAGCATATCATCCTCGAACAAAAAGACAAACCGAGTCTGCCAATAAGTGGTTACACCTCGTTGAATGGTGGTACAATTCAACATATCACACTTCCACAAAAATGACCCCATTTCAAGCTTTGTACGACTATGAACTGCCTAAATGGCAGGACTTGGCCTTCACCGAAACTAGAGTTTCGATAGTTAAAGACGAATTGGAAGAGACCTAGAAAATACTTCGAGCATTGACAGAAAACTTAAGTATTGCAAGGAGTCGCGGGAAACAACAAGCCAACCAACATAGATTGGAAAGAGAATTTGAAGTTGGAGAGTGGGTATTTGTTAAGCTTCAACCTTACAAACAAGTATCCCTATAGCAAAAGGGTAAAAACATGCTGGCACTGAAATTCTATGGACCGTACTAGATCAACAAAAAGATCAGCCAAGTAGCATATAGCTTAAGCCTTCCTACTAATAGTCGAGTTCACAACGATTTTCATGTATCTTGTCTTAAAAAGGCATTGGTCAAAAACCAATCAGCATAAACTACCCTGCCAATGTTAGATGATGAAGGCAAGCTCATTCTAGAAGCAGGGGGAATTATCACCACCAGGGAGAAGAAGTTACGTTCATGAGTAATTAAAGAATACCTTATCAAGTGGAAGAATCTACCAGAAGAAGAAGACTCTTGGGAGACAAAAGCATTTTGCCAAAAACACCCGTCATTACGTATGCTTTGAGGACAAAACATCTTTCAAGAGGGAGGCAATGTTATGTAAAATTATTCAGGTGTAATTTTAGGTTGATTAGAGGAAAGGGAACGATCATAAGATCATGCCCTTTCCCAAAAGGGTACCCATGGCGGTATATAAGCTAGGGACAATTTTCCATGGATCATCATTTATGAGCTTGTATGCTCCAGAAAGATATAAATCGACAATTTTCTCCTCCAATTTTTTTATTACACTGTCAAGAAAACTGTGGTCAACTGGTTAAATAAAAGAACATTTATTACTGGCACCCATGGACAAACCCCCCTGAAGACATGTTGCTGCGTAAATGCACCTGACTGGAGCCATACAGATCATAGGTGGGACATATCTCATGAAACAACACCAGGTGTGATTGCTGGTAGAATTTGTCCAACTAAATATTTCTCCGTAGTGGCATCTCTGCTAAATGTAGGCCCATTTTGTTAACAAAGGCACTTTTACCAACCAAACCAAAAAATTGTTGTTCTCCATCATTCATAAGCCACAGCCAGTTCTTAACAACCATGCCAACTACCAACTTGTTGACTTTAAAATTTCTCAAACATAAAAGATATAAGTTGTAACTGTAAAATGTTGTGTGGGCTGTCTAAATGTCAAATTTGGTACACATAATGTATACTTCTTACATTGTTCACATGATTTATTTCATACCTATTCTACAGGATATTAAAATATAAGATGCAACATGAACTGAAAAGTATAGCCTCATTTATAGATTTTGAATGAATTCATTGACTTACTCTATCTAATTTTGGAATGAATCTATTGAACAAAGTCTATGTCGATGACAAAATATCATGCAGACATCAAATGATAAGCAAAATAACAGATTGACTGTCCCTCTCAAATTCAACTGTGATGAGTATGCACTGAAATAACCTGATGCTCCAAACGGTGAGTTGCTGGCACCAAAACCAGTCACAGGGGGGCTAAGATTTTGTTGCGTTGGAAAACTGTTTGAAGGACCTGAATCCTTGCCAAAAGGAGGAAAGGAACTTTGTGCTTGAGTTGCAAAAGCAGATGATGTGTTTCTAAAACTTGAAGCAAATGGGCTTGCACCAGCGCCAAATCCAGCACTGTTATAAAATAAATTATTAGTAAAGACAATATAGAATTAATTTGAAAGTCTCACCCACCACTATTTGCATAAAATGGTCTATACAAATTTTTTATTTCTTCTAAGCTATCCCAATAAAATGAGGTAACAGAACTATGAAAATGAGTATACAAGACTACATTTTTAACTTTGTTCCAGAAACTAGAAAAAATAAAAAGAAATAGAACCCAACTTAGATCCATGGAGATCAGAAATTGTGAATTTATTGAATCAGGACTTATGCCAGGTTCATGCATTCAGAGATAAAAGTTAGAATAGCCAACAAAAAGAGATACAGGTAGCGATTGTTGAAGAAAGCCAGTGTCTGCACTTAACCTAAATTCCCACCACTCAATAATACAAATAAACTAAGTTCCCAAGATATCTCAGGGCTGATGGAAAAACAAATCAAAAATCTCTTTTCTACATTACAGATACTTCAACCTTCAAATCTATGTTGCAGGAAACATGAGCCAGGGGGGCATTTCATCCCGGAAACTGGGACAAAATGCTGAAACGTGTATGGTACGGGCCTGAAACGCATTTCAGGCCATATGGGAACATTTCCCAAGGCTGAAACGTGACCCGTACAGCCTGAAACGCGTTTCAGGCCGTACGATCACATTTCCTGAGAACTTGATCCAAATGGGCTTTGTGGGCAAGTGTACGCAAGCATTGGGTTTCGCACCCAAAGTTGTGGGTGTGAAACCAAGTGGAGATATTGATGGTTTGATCATTGAGAGCGTGTGAGGCACCCTTAAAGCAATGTTATCAAAACCGAACCAAAAGACCTTGTGTACCGGGAACCGGTTGGAACCAGACCATAGCTAGTAAAAAACCGGAAAAAAAAAAAGCAGTTTACCAAAAACACATAAAATATTCATATTTTAAAGAAAAACATATATATTCATGTGTATCCATATGAATCCAAACCATTTATACACAAATATGCAAAAGATCTCATTTACATAGCATGTAAAGGTGCAATAACCAAAATAGCATCTAGTGCAATCCATCTCTAAGCCGAAAATACATCAAAAAATAGGCTCTAGATGGCCTCTAGCATCCAAAAAAAAATCACACTACAACAAATGCCTACATCTCATCAAAATCATTGCCTATGTTGGGGTCTTTGTCATCAATATAGCCATTTAGGAATTAAAATAAGATAGAAAAAACATAGCATGTCAAGTCAAGATTTTGTTTCAGTGATGGGTACATTTTTAGTAGAGTCATGATAGAGGAGTTCCACAACCAATGACACTAACATCAAAAACAGTTTACCAAAAACACATAAATATTCATATTTTAAAGAAAAACATATATATTCATGTGTATCCATATGAATCCAAACCATTTATACACAAATATGCAAAAGTTCTCATTTACATAGCATGTAAAGGTGCAATAACCAAAATAGCATCTAATGCAATCCATCTCTAAGCCGAAAATACATCAAAAAATAGGCTCTAGATGGCCTCTAGCATCCAAAAAAAAATCACGCTACAACAAATGCCTACATATCATCAAAATCATTGCCTATGTTGGGGTCTTTGTCATCAATATAGCCATTTAGGCATTAAAATAAGATAGAAAAAACATAGCATGTCAAGTCAAGATTTTGTTTCAGTGATGGGTACATTTTTAGTAGAGTCATGATAGAGGAGTTCGACAACCAATGACACTAACATCAAAGTACATAGAAGGCTTGGCACTCTTTATTAAATACTAGTTCCATACCCCCGTACATGACAAAATCCAATGGAAACGTTGCAATCACTCCAATCCAGAAATCCTGAAAAACTGACAAGTTTGCTGGATTTTGAGTGAAATATAAAATTCTACTTTCTCCATATGAAATCTAATGAGGTTGGAGCCACTCTCAAACATCTCGAGGCATTTCATGGTAATGTTAAAAATTTAAGTAAAAAGATTTTCGTCCTTTTACTTTAAGAATTTAACATTACCATGAATTGCATAGATATACTAGGGCCATAGGCTTGATTATTATGTTGAGGGCCATAGGCTTGAATATTAGGCTAGCCTAGGGGAGAATTAAAATTCAGCCAACCAACTAAAAAAATCAAAAAACAAAAAAAAGGCAATTTGTTTTATATTGGCCTGCATAGGTACAAATGACACGGAACCAGTCCTGAACCGTCCTATTCTGGTTCGTAGGCCCGATTCGGACCAGTTTTAGGCCAAAAATGGCCAGACTTGCCAGTTCCACCGATTCTGGTCTGGTTCTGATAACACTGCCTTAAAGGGTTAAGGCAGTCGATGATGTGACATTGGATGAATGAAAGGAATTTTTTACTTAAGTTTTATCAGTGTTTAAATAATTTGTTTAGGTCAGCTTTCGTGAAGTGGTGTGACCCTAGGTGGCTGGTGAACCCACCTAGAACACTATAAAAAAAGAAGGCAACTATTGAGTTCATTCATCCATCCATCAAGTACATTTGATCAAAAGAAGAAAGGCAAGTCTAAGGTGTTGCAGACCTAGGGGAGCTAACCTGGAAATCGAAGGAGGATGAAGGTGGAGTCTCTTCTAAGTTTCGGTTAGGCCAAGCTAAGAGATTTGTTGGCCAAGTTCATTTCTGAGGGGTTCTAGGCATGTGTATCATGCATCATCTCTATGACAAGTCGTAGATAAGTTCTGAGCATAAGACAAGCTGAAACTCTCAATTTTGAGCACAGGACAACGTGTATGTTGTTGGAATGAGGATCAAATCCCTCTAGTAAGTGCGCAAAATTTTGGACAGCCATATGGTGAGATTAACACAAGTTTTGGGAGTATTTGATGTTGATTTTAGGGAACCTCTGAGTGAGTCGCAGGAGCCCTAATAAGGGCCAAAACTTACATGTCCATTGCCAAAAAGCCATGACCTTAAAAAGGATGAATGTTGCATCAACTTAAGGTATGTTGACTTGTCTCTTTGCATTGATTGGATGCTAAGTGATGGAGGGTTTGTCTTAAGCGTTTAGGACATAGGTTTGATTCCCTAGATTAGGTATCTTCAGTCTAGGTACAGTCACCCATGATTCTGCCCTAGTACAGGAGCCCTAATATTGTTGTATTAAAGTTTGTAATATAACACGTTGTGGATTAAAATTTGTCATTTACACGAGATTGATTCACTGCTATTTGATTTTTCGTTGTGCAAGTAGTAGTGTTGCGGCATTTAAGTGTGTTTGTAATCGTGTTCTTAGACCCAACTTGATTCTTAAGTGTTGTGGAAAAATCAATATTAATTGTCAAAGTCATTGGTGTATGATTAGGAGGTGTATATCGTCTCCTTGGACGCTTAATTCAAGGTTTGATTCACAACACCTATGATATTTGTGAACTATGCAATCGAAAGTACACTCATGTTCATTACAAAGATTTGAAAAGAATGAAAGATTTTTTTATAGGTATACCTGAAATCAATATTGAACATGATGGAGTTGGCAAAGGAGAAAATGTCTTGGAGCTTATACATTCTGATGTTTGTGGACCTATGTCTAACAAATCCTTGCGTAATCATTTGTACTATGCCACTTTCATTGATGAGTACACTCGTAAGAAATGGATTTATTTCTTGAAATCCAAGGATGAAGTGTTTGAAAACTTTTGGTAATTCAAGTAACAAGTTGAAAATGCTACAGAAAGAAGGATCGACACTTTAAGATCCGAAAATGGAGGAGAGTGCAAATCCAAGGGGCTCATTGCTTTCTGCAACGATGGTGGAATTAATAGGGAGATGATCGTGCCCTACAATCCTCAACCGAATGATGTTGCTGAAAGAAAAAACATAACTATTATGGAAGCTGCCAATCCGTGCTTCATGATCAAGAGTTTCCTATATTTCTCTAGGCGGGAGCTTCAAAGATAGCTATTTATGTTCAAAATACATGTCCACACTGAATCTTGGAATATAAGACACTTGAAGAAGTTTTACAAGTGAGATGCCCAATGTTTAACTTATGTTTAGATTTATGCGCCCAAGGAAAAAAGAACAAAGTTGGAACCTTCTCGAAAGAAGGGAACTTTTGTTGACTACAATGAAAACTTTAAAGCTTTCAAAATCTATATTTTAGGACAACGATTAATAGAAACCAGTAGGGATGGCATTTTTTATGAGGATGCTACTTTCGAGAAGTCCAAAGGATCGCACTCGGACTCTAATGATAAAATGTGGGTGGCTCCTAAGAATGTGGAATCAAAACCTAAAGACCATGAACCTATGGAACTAGATCCTCCAGAAGAATCAAATGAACCACATGAATCTGTCGATCCACCAAAAGTCATTGTACTGGAGACTAAAAAAAGACTAGCTTCGCTTTAAAGAACTTTCAAAGAAGCAAAAGGATATGCAGCACCTCATGGGGCCTCTAGAGAATGAAAGAGGCCAAAGAAGTATTCAAGTTATCCAGCATTGATGTGTAAGAGCCATCCACCTATGAAGAGGCATTTGAACATAAATTTTGGAAAGATGTTATGATTGAAGAGTACTAGTCCATATTGAAGAATGATATATGTGAAATTGTGCCAAGACCTTAAGGAAAATTTGATGTCTTCCAAATGGATCTACAAAATCAAGCATGCAATTGATGGAATCATTTTGACGTATAAATTAAGATTTGTGGCCGGTGGATTCTCCGAGAAAGAGGGAAAATATTATGAAGAAAAATTTGCTCCTGTTGCCAAGTACTCTTCTATTAGATCTATTATATCTCTTTCTTTTATTACAGGTTAGACATTGCATCAAATGGGTGTTAAAATTGCTTTTTCCTAATGGAGCCATTGAAGAGGAAGTAATATTGAACACTCTCAAGGCTTCGATATTCATAAAAAAGAGACACATGTTTGTAAATTGAAGAAATACTTGTATGGGCTTAAGTAGGCTCCTCGTGCATGGTACTCTCGAATTGATGGCTATTTATTCAGTCTTGCTTTCACAACGAGCGATGTTGATCCTAATTTACACTTCAAAGTTGTTGAAGGTGAGCCCTTGATCTTGATATTGCATGTCAATGATCTATTTCCAATAGGGGTTGAGAATCTCATTCTCTAGTGTAAGAAGGAGTTGATTTTTGAATTTGAGATGAAGGATCTTGGTCTTATGCATTACTATTTGGGATTGGAAATATGGAAAAATCCTGGCAAAATCTTTGTTGGGCAAGGAGAGTACAACATTAAGATGCATTAGAAATTTAGCATGATGGACTGCAAGTCCATGGACACTAATTAAGTGAAAGTGTTTGACTGAGGGACCAGTGGGTTTGGCCGGGGACACTAATTTTGAGTTCTCTTCCTTGAGTCATTGTGTTTGACTGGGAGACCAAGTGGACTTCATCAAGAAGACTGATTTTGAGTGCTCTCTTGGATCATTGTAATTTGTGTGTGACTGAGAAACCATTCTCTATGGTTGCAGAGTTTGGCCTTATTGATTAATCCCATGGTCAGTTTGATTCTGACCTTGATGCCATTGATTTTGGCTTATGGGATGAGCTTGATGCTATGTATCTTTCCTTATGATGAGACTTGTACGTCTGATTTTGTGATCTATCACTTAGGTCATTACCGAGAGACCAGTGGATTATTCGAGGATATTGACCTTGAGAGAGAACAAAAAGTACCTCCTTAGCTAAGAGAGAGTTTTGAAAAATAATAGTAGTGGTCGGTATTTTCATTGTCAAAAACAAAGGAGAAACTTCTTAGTCTCCAATTGTTCATGTCGACCTCAAATGGACAAGTCGGCCCCACCACTTGAAGGGGTTTGACCCCAAGGTCAAAACCCACCTCTTGACACACCTATAAATTGCCATTTGTTTGACCCTAAGAAATTGGATTTGTTCCCCAGGGGTCTCATCTCCCAAATCGGACACGATTCAGTCGGACTCGTGTCCTCCATATCGGGACACGATCGTGTCCAGATCGTGTCTGAATCTGGGACATGAATCCCGACTTTTTGAGTGTTGCGCGGCCATAAAAGGTAGATTTGGGCCATTCTTATTTCACATTTCTCCTATTCTCTTGTTGTGGGTTTGTTGTTGGTGTGTGAGAGCGAAGAGCAAAGGTTGTGGGAGCATTTTGGAGGCAATTCAAGCAACAGAAGGGAAAAGGTTGTGAGAGCATTTTGGAGGCAATTCAAGCAACTGAAGAGCAAAGGTTGTGGGAGCATTTTGGAGGCAATTCAAGCAACAGGTAAGTGCATTTTGTCTCTATATTTTTTGCATTTTTATTACAGTAGTTTGCATGTGCATTTTTTCTTAATATTTTTACAACATTCATGGCTCAATCAAGGGCAGCAGGGAAGGGGCAAAGGAAGGGGAAGAATGTCCCCATTGGATATGCCCCTCCTATTCCAATTTCATCAGGGTCTGCAAGTGTTCCCTCTATTGGAAGTGGGGTTGCAACAGCAACTTCAAATGTTGAGGGAAGATAACAGCCTCAAGGTAACAAATATCCCTTGTGGAAATATGTCACAAGAGAGCAAGGGCCAGGCAGCAAGATGAATGGAGAAGGCATGTTGCTTGGAAATGAAACTATTGCAACAATCATTTCATGAGCACATATTACCGTGTGAAAGGATTTTTGTTGGCTTTACCAAGTTGTGGAATTGTAGCATGTAGACGAGTGTCTTTAGCAAAGAGAAAAAAATGGAAAAAGAAGCCAATGTTGGTATGGCAAAGGTGGCTGAAACACCTAAAAAAAAAACAAGAATGATGATCCCCTTCTATTTTTGAGGAAAATAAGCAACAAATTTCCATTTCAGAGATATGGTGGGGGAAAAGCAGCAAAAAGAAAGGCAATGGCACTTGGTCCAATGGACAAGATTTTTCAAAAAGAGAAACGGGAAGAGCTTGATCTCACCATTGCAATTTTTTCTATCAGGACTTCATATCCTTTAATGTTGCACATTCACCTTTATTTATTGAGATGTGTCGAGCTCTAACTCAAGGGGCTCCATCAGGGTATGTGCCTCTTGGGACAGAGAAGCTTAGAACCAAATTGTTGACAAAGGCAAAGAAAGAAGTGGACAAAATGCTTGAGCCTATTAAATCAGCATGGCCAAAATTTGGGGTTAGCATTGTTTCTTATGGATGGACAAATCCAGCACGGCACCCACTCATCAACTTCATGGTGTCTTCCTTGAATGGTCCAGTTTTCTTGAAATTAGTGGATGCACTTGGAAAATACAAGGATGCACAATATATGGGTGAGTTGTTTATTAAATTTATTGAAGATGTATGTGTCGATTCTTGTGTGCAAATCATTACAGATAATGCACCTGTTTGCAAGGTTGTTGGCGTGATTGTGGAAGCTAAATATCCACAAGTATTTTGAACATCTTGCATTGTCCATTCATTGAATTTAGCACTTAAATCTATTGCTTCTAATGTGCTTTGGATTGGAAGAATTATTGAGGATGCACAGCATATCCACAACTTTGTACAAAATCATACAAATGCCCTCACTATCTACAAGGAGTACACCAATTTATCATCATTGAAGATTGAAGATACACAGTTTGCCTCTTCATTCATCATGTTGAAGAGGTTGAGGGAGGTCAAGACCGCTCTTGGGGCCATGGTTATTTCAAAATTTTGGTCTCTCTAGAGAAAGACAGATCAAGCAGCCTCAAAAAGAAAGGACACGGTGTTAGATGATGCTTGGTGGGAGAGGGTAGATCTACTTATTCAGATCATGGACCCTATCATTTCTTTGCTTCTATTTGCATATACAAACAAATCCATCCTACGAGAGTTTTATGAAGGATGGGATTCCATGATTGAGTCTGTGAGAAGCATTATTTTACAAAGTGAGTGCTTGGAGTATGTGACATCATCAGAGGCCTTCTTCACCACCATACATGATATTCTTGTCAGCAGATGGAACAAGAATTGCACACCTTTACATTGTTTGACTCACTCATTGAATGCAAAATACTAGAGCCATGAGTGGCTGAATGGTGGACCTTCCCGCAAATTTTCTCCTCACGTGGATGGTCAAATTTCACAGGGGAGGAATGTTGCATTCAAGCGTATTTTTCAGAATAAAGCATCCCTTGATGAGGTGGAGGATGCCCTTATAGAGTTTTCAACTGGCACTGGTCGTTTTGCACGATATGATGTGATTAGGGACAGGGGGCTAAGAAGCCCTATTCCTGGTGGGCAACTCATGGGGCAACAAGCCCTCCTCTACAGCAGTTAGCCATGAGGTTCCTCTCTCAGGTGACTTCATCCTCTTGTTGCGAGAGGAATTGGAGCACATATGGAAATTTGTATGGTGTCAAGAAGAGCAGGCTTGAGCAGTCCAGGGCAAAGACAATGGTGTATGTGCACAACAACCTTTGTCTTATTTACAGGAAGAGGGATGAGTGGTTGAAGGGAAAGACAAAGATGTGGGATGTCTTTCTTGATGATATGGGTTTGGAAAACAGTGTTGAGTTTGCATTGGCCAAATTGGATTTTAACGAGCCAGTGCTACAACCTGTCACTTTTGATGATGGTGATATTGTAGAGGGGTCATCCTCCACACCAACAGATGCAAAGATGACATTGGATACAAAGGAGGAGGATGCAGTAGACGAGAGCAGTGGTGACCATGATGATGAGTACAGTGACATTGACTTTGATGATGAGGATTGATGACTCATGAGCTACCCACTGCCTTGAGGCTTGTTGTTTTCATTTTGTATTTGCTATTTCTATTTGTCATTGGCATTGCTACTACCAATGTAACACATTTTGATTTTGATGAATTAATGAGAAAACTACAAAATCTTTTCTTTCTCCTATTGGATCATGTATGAATATGTCACAATTGTATTTGTATGCATAATGTTACTGTGTATCTTTGTAAATCTTACATCTAGATGAAGATCTATGTTTGAATTAATGAATTTGTATCATGAATGAGAATTTGTGTAAGAAATATCTAATTTTTAATATATATATATATATATAATGTGTCCTGTTTCGGGGGTCAACATGTCCATGTCCGACACTTGAATCTTCGTGTCCCGTGTCCCCGTATTAGGTGAATTAGGTTTGACCTCATTTGGCGTCATTACAACTCACTCATTTGACCAATCACAAGGAGATATGTTCACATGTGGGAGGAAGAAGAGGGATTATCTTTGCGTTGACCAATGAGTTTTTACTCCTGTTTACTAACGTTTACTTGACCATATTTCTGTCTTTTGACTGAGTTGTTGACCGTGGATTGGAGGTTGAACATTCTATGATTTTTTTACTATACTTTTATCGAATTTCTCTCTTTTCTAGGCCATTGACCGAGGTTTGACCAAACTCTCTATGGAAATTCCAAGACCAAATTTTGGTCCTTTGACCAACATCCTTAGGCCAAAATTTGGTCCCTTGTTTAGACTTTGATTTCAATATTGTTGACCTATTCTCTCTCTTTTTATTGATTTTTGACCTGGCATTTATAAAGTGAAAGGTTGGCATTTTCACTGAAATATTATGATTTACATTTTTAATGAATTGAACTCTCTCTCTTAAGGAAAGATTATTGATTTTTCCCTCTTTGTGGGGATTTGTCCCAAGAAATTTTGGTGTCTATTGTTTCATTGTTCTTATTGTGATCTCTATTGCTCTATCCATAGTTTTAAAAAACGGCCGATTCGAATCGGACCAGGCCTGGTCGACCGAGCCATTAGGCTTGCCGGTCCGACCAGGCACAAGAAACGGCCAATTGGCCGGTTTGTTACCGAGCCGGCCGGTTTTTGTACCGGCTCGGTAACAAACCAGCCGACCAGGCCTGGTCCGAGTTAACTCGGCCGAGCCAATTCCACCGGCCGGTGGGCCCAAAAAATCGATTTTTATGGACTTGAAACCAAATTTAATTCTGTTGTTAGGTTTGTTTGAGGTTTTCTGAAGAGTTGTGGAGTTGGTTTTTGGAGCAGCTTCATGGTAATGTTAAATTCTTAATTCATCCTTTTACTTAAATTTTTAACATTACCATGAAATGACTCAGGATGTTTGACAGTGGTTCCAACCTCATTGGATTTCATATGGAGAAAGTAGAATTTTAGATCTCATTAAAAATATAGCAGACTTATCAGTTTTTCAGGATTTCAAGATTGGGTTATTGCAATGTTTCCATCGAATTTTGTCATGTATTAGGGTATGGAACTCGTATTTAATCAAGAGCACCAATCCCTCTATGTACCTTGATGACATGATGTTAGTGACATTGGTTATGTTTTTTGTTTTGATATCTATATCATCATCCTGTATTGGACAATGCACTAGGTGCAATTTTGATATAATGGATATATTCATGAGCCTACTTTGATCATATGTTGTCTTTTGTGACTTATCTATATTGTAATGCTTTGTGTTTGGAAACATGAATAAAAATCTTTAAATTTATGTTTTTGTACAAAAAAATTAATATTTAATGTATTTTTTACAAAAACCGAGTCATTGAAACCGAGTCGACCGAGTCATTACCGATTTGGAGTCATTACTGAGTCATTACCTCGGCCTGGTAGCTGACCGATTCTGTTTTTTAAAACATTGGCTCTATCAAAGTTAATGGCTGAAACTTTCAAGTATAACTACTTAATAATTGAAATGCTCTAAAGAAGTCAAATTGTATCCTTGGAAGTGGTTATCAGTCTTGTCGGCTACTAGAAAAATCAACAGGTCATTCCATGATTGTTTTGATTTTATTACAATCTACCTTAACTCCTTCCTTGGATATGACATGGCCGAGGTATTCAATTTCTTCCTTACCAAAAGTAAATTTCGATACTTTTGCATAAAATTGATTTTCATCTAGGGCAGAAAGTACTTACTCCAAATGCATAAGATGTTCTTTCCATGTCTTCTTATAGATAAGAATGTCATCAAAAAAGACTGGTACAAACTTTCTTCGGTAAGGCTTAAAGAATCCATTCATGGTTGCCATGAAGGTGGCAAGGGCATTGGATACCCTGAATGGCATCACGTTAAATTCGTAATGACCTTCACGAGTGCTTACTGTAGTCTTTGCCACATCTAGCCTTACTCAGATTTGATAATACCTTGACCTTAGATATAATTTTGAGAAATATTTTTCTACATGGAACTCATGCAACATTTGATCTATAAATGGGATAAGAAACTTGTTTTTCATAGTTATCTTGTTTAGACCCTCACAATCTACACATAGTCTGAAGGATCCATCTTTTCTTCAAACCAACATTATTGGGGTTTCATATGAACTCTTACTCATTGTAAGAACTCCACACCATAATAGGACTTGAATTAGTCTTTCTAAGTCTTTTATATTGGTGAGAATATCAATATGGTTTGGTATTCATCGGTGTTGAGTCTAGTTTAAATTTGATTATATGTTCTACCCTTCTTTTAGAAGGCAACTTCATATGTCAGTATTGGAATATCTTGACCTAATTGTGGATTAATGCTTTAAACTCTAGGGGTTGAGAATGCACTATTTTTGGTGCTACTATCTCCATTTGATGGCATTCTGTGATGTAGACTGGTGCCCGTTTTCTAATTAATTTCGCCATTCGCTGAGAAGATATCATTTGAGTTCATGGAGGTTGGAATTTGAACAATTTGTTGAGATTTTGTGTATTTGGGGTAGCATCAGTTGTGCTCTAGGTCCCAAATTTTGAAGAATGACTAGAGTTCACCTGATCTACAAGACCCAGAAATGGATTTGGGAAATTTCATCTGGTTTAGGAGATCTGAAATTAATTAATTATTTTAATGTATTTCATAAGTTAAAACTTAGGAAAATAAAATAATTAAAGTGAATTTAATTAAACATGTGATGAAATTGTCTTAAGTCACACAGATCAAGCTTTCTTTTAATCTTAGCCTTTGATTAAAGATTTAATCTTGGCCATTGAATTGTCAACGAGAAAAGTATAAAGGAAAGGCTTGGGGTCATTTGTAACACACAGAGGTAGAGCACTGAAGCTAAGTTGAGATTCTAGGGCCAGGTTGCTAAGAATTCTCAGAAGTGTTTAAGTTGCAGAGAGGGGAATTTAGACCAAAGGGATGATCTGATCCCGGGATCTAGAATACACAAGAAGCAGAGAAGAGATCAGAAAAGACAGCGCAGAGGAGCAGCAGCAAATGGCAGACGGCAGCAGCAGATAACAGCAGCAGACGACAGTAGACGGCAGCAGCAGCAGCAAGGACAGCGTGATTTTTAGGAAGCCCTTCAAGGGTTACACATAGACCCTTAGGGGTAGCGTAGTGACTGCGTCACCCAGTCTGGGGTAATGCAGTCCCTTCCAGTGGTAGCGCTGAGCATTTGGAGGTCATCCAAGTCTGACGGAGAGCCCAGCAGGGGCTTCAGAGGCTAACGCAGTGTCTTTCAAGCGCAAATCTGCAGTTTCTAGGCCTAGATCTGGTTGAGTTCTATAAATCCCGTTTGAGGGTGTGGATCAATCAATATTGTGGTCTTAGATCAGCCAGGTGCTGCATATCTAGAGTTTTCTCTGTAGGGTTTTCCAGATCTGGAACCCAGAGTTGTGTATTCAGAAATATTCTTAATAATAGAGCCCTCCAGCAGCCAAAGACCAGTTTTCCCACATTGGGTTTTTCCGTGGAAAGTTTGTCCAGAAATAACTGTCACTTTGTCTATGTGTGCATGTGCTTATTCTAGATCTGAATCGGTAGAGATCTGTTATGTGTTTTGCTTTGATGTTAACTTGAATTTATTCAGTCGATAACTTGTATAAGTAGAAGAAGCTTAATAATGTTAACAGAAATAATTTCTGCATAAGAATTAAGATTTAGAAATTTCTACACAATTTATATGTTCTTCCTTCCCATTTGAATTTGATCAATTGTTTCTGGTGGTTTGGAGATATGTCCCCAAGTTTAGAGCCATTGAATTCCTAATACGACACCTACACCTCCCAGGAACATGGTGTAGAATCTCAATTCTAGTTCATAGTCTTCTAACTGTTAATTGATTTTGTGGCAATTTCCTACTCCAATCCGTTCACCATCTTCTACCATCTCTCTTATGTCAACAATTGTATATATAAATAGATTTAGTCCTTTTGCAACATTTATATGTATGACGTTTTCGGTGCTTCCAATGTCTACGAGTACAGTGACATTATATTTCTTTACATGCCCTCCTTGTATCAAAGTGTTGGGTTTCCCTCTTCCTATTATTACGGCAAGTCATATCTTGGGCAGGGCATGCTCACCTTCTGTATCTTGAAGATTGTTTTCTTAATTACATTCTACTTTTGAGTCATTGTTGAATGTGTTAAATTTTACCTCGGCTTCACACGTATATAGTTTTTTGTTGTTGCGTCTATGCTTGGGTGTCCAGTTGTTGTTGATTTAATAGGGTCCTCTATACTGATAATATATTTTGATGATTTAATTCTTTTACACACGATTTCATGACCAAACAACTTATACAGAACACCTCAATAATATAACATTTAAGATAGTAGGGTCATGAAGAGACAGCCACACAAAAGTACAACAAGAATTTACCTCGGGAAAACCCACAAAGGGGAAAAACCTAGCAACCTTTTCAATAGAGAATTCTTCAATTCAACAATGATAAGTCTTAGTCAACAACTAGGTCAATCCTGATTCATGGTCCATCCTTCCAATGAAATCAATGTGGTCACTGAATTGATTGATTAGGTCTACAAAGAACTTTGCCTTCTTCCTATAACTCTTCCACGGGGATTCACCACTTTTGAAATTTGGCCTTTTTTTCCTCAGATTCTGCTCCCTCAGAAGTGCCCTATTCGCTGCCTCATACATGCCCTATTAGCTGCCTCATACTGCCCTTCTTCACTTCCCTTAGAAATGCCCTATTCGCTGCCTCAGACATGCCCTATTTGCTTCCACGGATTTCACTCCATAGATGATGCGAGTTACTTGGAAAAAATGGTCCCTTTTATATGTTTTTGTTCAAGTTGAATGGGCACTTCTTAATTTGAGTTGACCTGATCTCTTGAGGAGGTTGATATCACTTTGGAGCCAAGATTTTTTGTTTTTTAAAAATTCAAATTTTTGCTTTTGAATGTCCAAAAGGGACACGAGTTAAAAATAATATTATTTTTGTGTTTAGAATGAAGAACATGCTTACAAATACATTAATGACTCAAATATACATTCTGAAGACCAACAATAGTTACAAAAATCAACAGTTGTCTCCACAACACCTACATTTGTTGACCCATTTCTTGTCTCAACCCTAGTGTTTATTTTATTCTTCTCTTAAGGGAGGAAGTATATACTTGTCAAACTTGTCTATGAATACTCTTTGGACCTTTAATTCAAGCATCTGCTTGATTTTTATGGACCTATAAATGATTGCTTGTTGAACATGTTCTTTTGTTCGATCAATTTTGTTGCATGGACAGAAGTAATCCTCAATTGTTTAAGATTCCATAGCTCTAGTTTACCACGAATAAAAACTTTTAGTCCACAAATGTACATTTTTAGCAAACATTCGTCTCTCAATCCATTTTTCTAAATGCCAAAACATCCCACTGTGATCGTTTCTCATTCTTAACATGGTTTTCCATCAATCTTCACACTCAATAGATTATTAATTATGTTTCCCTTCTCTATTAACTGATCCATTTTCTCAATTAACACCTTTTGTCCTTCCCCAAACTCTGTCTGTGTGTTTTCAATGTTGTCGAGAGGATGTCTTACATTATTGACTTCATCTCTATATCAATTAAGCTCTGCAAGAATTTATTCATAGTAAACCATTTTTTTCTCACAGACCCTACTTCAATTTTTACCTTTTTCAGATATAAAATATATATATATATATATTTTTTTTAATTGATCAACTATTTAATTTATGAGGCAATTTATAAATAAATAATTATTTTTTTATATATTATTAATAATTAACTATTAATAATAATAATAAATACTAGTTAATAGAGCCTCGAGGGTTAGCTAAATTGGTAGAGCCCCTGTCATTAAAGCAACTTTGTTATTGAGAGGTCAAAAGTTTAATTCTCTCCACACCCTCGGGGTTAGGCTTTGTGGTTGAGCCGGTAGGAAGTGATCCCTTCGGGTGGATCTACTTGGTGTAAAGATTTTGTGGACTTAGCAATCACCGATCTCTGGAATCCATCAACCACATAGAAAACTAAATAAAAATTAAATATTCATTATTAATAATATAATTAATTAACTATTAGTAATTAATAATTAATAATAATAAAAATGTCCATGGGGTCTTGGATAGATGGTGATCGGGTGTTCTGTTAAGGCACTCCTTAATGTGAAGTCATTGGTTCAATTCCCTACCTTGATCGGGGTGATATATTGTACATGATGAAGATGTAGTCCTGCCAAGCTTACAAAATAATAATAATAATAATAATAATAATAAATTGGAATTACTCATACAATGTGCATGTCAATGGTGCATGCAGGTTGATGGCATGTACAATTTGGCAGCACACACGAACAAAAAGAGCAGCAGTAGGGGGAAAATACAAGAGGCGATGGCAGGGAATGACGAAAAACCAAAGAGCACTCGTACAGACAATAGCAACATGTCAGACTCATTGGCAATGGCAAAGGATCGTGTGGTAGCGGAAATGAATGTGACGAGAAAGGAAAACAAGGGCCAAAAATGTCAACGACATAATTGGTGGCAATTGTACTCAACCTACCTTGTAAGGAGCAATGCAGCTTTGATATCATCATAAAAGGGAAATACTTGCAAATACTATTTATTCTTAATGTATAAGAATAAGAATTTGATGGCTTGCAATAACATTGGAGCAGTGTGCTATATGTGCATGTCAGTGGTGCATGCAAGCTGATGGCATGTACAATTTGGCAGCACACACGAACAAAAAGAGCAGCAGCAAGGGAAAATAGAAGAGGCGATGGCAAGGAATGACGAAAAACCAAAGAACACTCGTACAAACAATAGCAACAACATGTCAAACTCATTGGCAATGGCAAAGGATCTTGTGGTAGTGGAAATGAATGTCACAAAAAAGGAAAACAGGGGCCGAAAATGTCAGCGACATAATTGGTGGCAATTATACTCGACCTGACTTGTAAGGAGCAATGCAGCTTTGATCCCATCATAACAAGGAAATACTTGCAGATACTATTTATTCTTAATGTATAAGAATAAGAATTTGATGACTTATAATAACATTGGAACAGTGTGCTATATAGCATTGACTGGTCACAAGTGAGAGGGTACGTATGGACCCTCTACTAACTAATTATTGACCATTTATTATTTTATTTATATCATTAATTATTTATTTATTATTTTATTTGCAACACTACCCAACCATGAATTACAAATGAGGAAGTCCTTCCTTTGCATAGGGGAGGTAATGATCTTCCTTAACATTAAAATAATATTATTTGGGGAATTTCCTTTGATCAGGCAAGGAAATTCTAAATCTCGTCTCCTTCTACAAATCAAAAATTAACAAAATAATATGCTCAAAGACACATGTACAATAAGACAATAGATCCCCATCAAAAGGTGGATTGGTCCATCCATCTAGGGAAGATAACCTCCATAAATTAATATTTCTTGAAAATAGTGACCAATTTTCCCTTAATTCGTGCTCAAAAGAGTTTTTAAACCTTGAAGGTGTTGGAAAATGCAAAGTGGCAGCTTATTAATTCTGATTTTCCTTAACCTTAATACTTGCTTGTGAACTTAGTTAATCTTCTTGTGTTCTTTATTTAGATTTTTTCCATCAAACAAATATCAAGAATAGAAATAGCAACAACAGAGGACAGAGATATTAGGCTCTCAGCTAGGGAAAAACCCTTTCCAATGGGAAAACCCAAAAAACTCTTCTCATTTTTATAAAATTTGCTTCAAATGAGATACAAAGACCCAATCCCTAGACCAAGCCCTCAAAGTACCAAGTCATCCCTTCCAACAAGTCCTACCTTGATCCAGCACCAACCAGCTTCAAACTGCAACTTCGACCTACCAATCTCAATATCTCGTCTTGCAACTTTGACCCTATAATTTCAGCCTTGCAGCTGCTATAGAAACCCTAATCCAGCTTCCTCCTAAGACCTTCCCAGAGCAAGACAGCTCTTCCTAAGGTCAACAAGGTCAAGATAGAATACTCCTCCTTCCAGCTACAAGATATTGCACTTCGTCCAACTGCAACTTGAACTTGGAATTTTGGCCTCTTTCTGCAGCACCAAAATCCATAGAAATTCACACTTGTGAGAGAAATAGAGCCCAAAACAGAGATTTCTATTCCTTCTTGGATTCTTCTTCCCTTCCTAGACCTTCACTCTCTTTTTTGCTTCTCTCAACTACAGATCAAACTTCTTGTGAGGTCAAACTTGTTGAGTGAGTGTGTCCCAAATGAGGTCAAACTACTCCTTTATATAGCCTTCTCATGGGGTCAAATTCCCTTCTTAAGGCCGACTTGTAACTATCAAGACCGATTTGTACTTTCGGAGTTTCCAAGACTTTCTAGACTCGAAAATAATTAATTTTCCAATTAGATTTTGACCAGAAGGGTCTTATAAACATGATGTTGACTCATTTGACTCATGACAATAAATCCTAAGACCTAGCTGACCCCAAAAGCAAGAAAAACATGCTTTTACCTAGAAAACCATCAATAATAAGCATCAAACCCATGCTTCTAAAATAATAACTTTTTCTTTTTCTTTTTTTGTTACATAGGATACATAATGAAATGAGTACAATTACAATTATGAAGACCGAAAATAGTTCATCTTCAATAGAAGCATGTGTCCACATCCCAAGAAATTATCAAATGTTAGCACATTTCACCAGATCAAAGCGGAAATATTCTATAAAACTGCTTGATTAATTGAAAATGGACCTCAATGTCCCTTTGGCTACCCAATGTTGACATAGAGGAACATTCCTTGACACACAAGTGTTCGTTGGTATGTCATTTGACCAGTCCCAAAAATGGCTTTGTGGAGAAAGCGCCATAGAATATTTGTACAATGTTTTTCTTGAGCAAGTTGGGCCACATCATGAGGATTCCGATGAACAATCGCAGGCCCAATTTGGAGCTAAGGTCGTTTTTGTAGGCGCACTTGAATAGCTCGTACATGTAAGCTAGAAACTATCATTTTTTGCTTGCATGGGTGTTAGAACTCTTGTGTTTTTCCATTTTCGAGCTCCAAGAGGTTAGCACATCTGATAAAAGGCTCAATGCATGGCATGCAACGTAAAACATCTTGCATGAAACATAAATGTTCTTTGCCACCTTTTGCTTATCCATTATTATGCCCATGTTCCACTGAGCTTGTTGAATTTTTCTTGAAAAAAACCTCTTTTTGCCAAAATTTCAGTGTGAAATGTCAAGGCATGATGTTGAACAAAATGAGCCTGTGTTGAATTTCAAACCTAAGATCCCTATTCATTCGGATCTACGAAATGATTCAAAACACGTGAAATGGAGAAATATAGTCATGTCTCCAAATTGTGCTACTAAATCAAACTGAAATTTAACTATAGGTACCCCTACTAGAAGAAGGGATAACACCCACCTAAGGAGGGAAGGTTGAATGTGGACCTTTGATGACTAATCAGACAACCCACGCACTTTCAAAGTTGTGAGGCCCTTTTTAAAGGTGATATGCCTTTCAACCCCCCACCAATTAAAACAAAACAAGTGTCATAAAGAGAAGGTGTTCGTGTTTGTAGCTCGGACAATTATTCCCATGAACGCGTCTACTTATGAAAATCACCATTAAATATATCATATGCTTTTTCTATAAGTTCACATTATTAATTAATTGATACCATGCACATCTTTTATATTAAAGTGACTTTTAATTAATAAAGTGACTAAAGTGGATCTTTTAATGATTTAATTAAAAAGATTCATTGATCTTACGGTTAGATCTTGACCGTTGAAGATTACGTATTTGGCTCATGTCAAATTTATAAAAGACAGAGAGGGAAAAAGACAAAGACACACAAAGGGCATTCATTTCAGAAGTCACGTGAGTGAAGGAGAAAATTAGAGATCTGTTTTTCAACCATTGGGAAGAAGTTTGAGTAGTAGTTCAACAAGGAGAACGAAACTAGAAAACATTGAGGAAGAGAAGTTGCACAACCCAATGGAAAAGATTGCACATGTGGGGAAAATATGCCTCGATTTTTGTGTAGATTAGAATTTTCCAAGTTTGTAGTTCGTTTATTAATTTCTCTGAGCCATTTTCCCTGTAAGGGAGCTCTTGTATGTTCTGAAGGTATTTTGAATGATGAACTAATCTAGACGAGCGGAAATAATTGTGCATTGTGTGTGATTTCTTCTCTGATTTTTCATTGCATTTAGGAGTTAATAATTCCAACAAGTAACTAGATTTGATATGTTTGCTTAGATAGTTGGTTTTAGGGTAACTTAATAGAAGGCACCCAAAAATTAGGGAAACATGCATTTAAGGCCTTGTGCACATCAATGCAACTCGGGAGGTCTCACAATGACAGGAATCTAAATAGATTCATGCAAATGCAACAGCACCTCCACCTAGGCAATGGTAGTTACAATCTCCCGATTTTGCGTAACAAATTCTTGAACTATTTGATATTCATAAGCGAGGACATAAATACACCAAAGGATGAAGTTATGGGGGTTCCATGGTTCAATAATTTCGGAAGGTGAGTTTTTGGAAGGAGATAGGCAAGAGGCATTTGCAGAAACGTACAAAATGAGTGGAATGATGCTGACCAGTCCATGTCAACTACCCTATAGCAGTACACCTTTTTTTTTTGCGAAAGGGATTTCATCATGTTCCAATGTTCAGATCATCCAAGATTCATCATCAGTCGACAGTTTGGCAAAGTTGTAATCACATTATGCGTGTTTATAATATAAATGATCTTAGTAAGACCATAATGTATGTAACAACCTAGGTAAGCCTATTATTTTTATTACAATTTTTATCCTAGGAGGTTTTTCGTCTCGCTAATTCATCTGTGTTTCTAAACACGAGTGATCGACAGAGTTTTTCCCTCCAGCCTCACCCCAAAGCTAGGGTGACTCCTAGTGTTTTTTATCGAGTCTTTGTAAAAGTGATTTGGGAATAATTTTAGCTAGTTGGCTAAATTATTTTATTACAAATCACTTGGTCTACTAAATCCTATTTTCAGTGGTCTAAAACAAACGGGTGTTCCCCCTTCATGGGTAAGATGTAATTATCTTATGTAAATAATATTTTGGCCATGGTGCTCAAATATTAGAGGTTTGGAAAAAATTAATAATCCCCTCGTGTCAATTAATTAAATTTTCAGCTAAAATAAATTAAAAAATCCTAAGCGAAAAATTTAAATAACTAGAGTCAAAATTAAGTCTTAGGAAAAATAAATTCTCTAAATTAAAAAATTTGTGGGTTCTAGAGAAATTAATTTTTGGAGGTCCCCACCAAGGGAATATTGAACATTTCAAGAAATTATGGACCCTTGGGCCTTGGTGGTTAAGTCAAAGTCAATTTTTTGAGGAAATTAACTCAAAATAATTAATTTTGAGTTAATTAAAAAGGAATTAAAAGAGAAATTCGAAATTTCCTCAAAAAAAAATATTTCAACGGTGATAATTAAATCTTTATCAACAGTGAAGATTATTTTGATGGGAATCAAGCCAATTAGTCATTTGGAGAATTTATCTATAAATAAGAGATCATTTGTCACACAAAGGATATGATCTTTGAGTCGTGTACTTGCTCTTGAAACTCTCTTGTAACCTTTTTATGGAATAATAAAAACGCAAAGTCTTTGGGGTTTTCATTGATGGTGGTGTTCCTCTCTTGCATCTTATGGTAATATTGTTTTTAATGTTCTGCTAAATAATATTTTTATAAGTTATTGATTATTAGCCTTCGTGGAATAACCTATTGCACAGGTATTTTGCATAGGTTATTGGATTTGAAATGGTATTTAAATTTGATTGAATTAGCAGGTATCTCTAATTCTTGAAGATTTCATTGTTATTTTATATCTCTATTGCTCTAACAATTTGATCTTGAGTGTGCAGAAGTAATTTGTATTTGAGAACTTGGGCGTGAGGAGAAGTCCTCGGTTGGACCAACCAACTCCCAAGGCATAAGATCAGAAGAACCTTGCTAAATTGAAACCCCAGGATTTATCTAACGAAATTTCTCTTACTAGGTTTCTTTGCCAGTGCCTCATTTAAAAATTAGTAATCTTTTATAAACTACACTCATTAGATAGATCCGGCTAGAAACAACATATATCTACAGATCTGGGAGCAGATTTGGACTCATACTCCTCAGATATAGTAGATTTTTATTTTAATTGTATAGATCTGAAATAATTTTTTTTTCTAACCTTGGGGACTTGGGATTTATTTTTTAAATTTTTGTGTATATTGGACCATGGATATTTTATTTTTTACTTGTGCAGGTTTAGATCTAGAAAGAGCATATATCTGGCGTATCCTAGCGGATTTGGACTCATACTCCTCAGATATAGTAGATTTTTATTTTAATTGTATAGATCTGAAATAATTTTTTTTTCTAACCTTGGGGACTTGGGATTTATTTTTTAAATTTTTGTGTATATTGGACCATGGATTTTACTAGTGCAGGTGTAGATCTTAAGTTCTTCAAGGAAATTTTGGAGTTTTGAGACAGGTCTAGGCCCTGGAGGGCAGGATCTTGTCTCAAATATTGTTTGCAGGGCCAAAATAATTCAAAGTTTATTCAATCAATTCAGATATGGGGTTTGATAAATTATCGTGATCGATTGAAGGCAAATCTAGAAGTGAAATTTAGTTTTTGGGCCAAAGTTTCTGAGTTCTAAAAAAAAAAATTTAGGTCAAGGATTGGCCCTCAAACCCTCACGGCACCCTCACCTTCAACTCCAGGCAACCTCCTGTCCCTTTATTCCTTACGGCAGCCCTGCCTTGTCCCTCTAAACCCTCTGCTTCCTTTCCTTAACCCTCCATGACCTCTACGCAGCCCCTTCTTCTCTGTCAGGGCTCCCTTTCCAGCTCTGCTCAGACCCTTCCTTCCATTAGAGGAAATTTTAGCCTAAAAGTGGCCTCCTAAGGAAAAATAATATAACAATAGTTAAAATAATAAAATAAAAGTTATAAATTTTGGAGGGAAAAGAACAAAACTACTTTTTTACTTGCATATTTGGCTTATCTTCTTATCGGTTTACCTTAAAGTGTAAACACTTGTTGGATGCGGAATTAAATTCCACATCCAATGAGTACCCATTATGCATACTTTTGAGAAGACCCACATTGATAAAAATTGAAGATACATTAAAAAAACTTGTTCAACATGTTTTTTTAATGTATCTTCAATTTTTATCAATGTGGGTCTTCTGAAAAGTATGCATAATGGGTACACGTTGGATGCGGAATTTAAGTATGCATCCAATGAGTGTCTACACTTGAAATTTGGGTAAGCCGATAAGGAGATAAGTTAAAAATACAAGTAAAAAAGAGTAGTTTTTTTTCTTTTCCCTCCAAAATATTTACATGTACCTCTTTTTAAATTTAAAAGATTTTGATTGGTTTACATATTATGACATGGAAATTATGTGAAAATTTCATGGGCACTTTTACGCTGAAATTTCCTCTAATGCTCCGTTCACCATTATTTCCTTCTCCGCTACCGAACCTTACCCCCTCGACCCTCACTTCTCCATTGTCGCAGTTGTTTCCTTGTCTCGACAGCCTCCACGCTACCCTTCCTAACTCTCTCCTCAATCATTACTCTTCAACTATCCCTCATCCGAGCTTCTTTTCCCATCCGCTCAGTCTCCTCCCTCTCGGGATTATCCATTGAATCTTTGCTTAAGTACTTAGTGTATAACTCAAAATAAATCATAATCTAAGTGCTTCAAGGCTTTAAAAATCTTGCTTCATTAATCATCTTCTAATCTCATCTTGCATTCGCATTCTAAGTTAGTCTTGCATATTAATAACTTAGCTACAAGCATAAGCTTGGTTGATGGAGAGATAGGTACACCCATTCATCTTTGCTTGAGAAGCCTTTTTTTACTAGTATTTAAAGCGGTGAGCTTCCAGTCGTCAGAGCCACAGTCTCTGCAGCACCGGAGGCACTAGGTATGTTAGATTTCAATGAGAGGGATCGTTAATCACACCCTCATGTGCTTCACCTTGACTTCTATCTGCCACTTACTACGAATTTTAGGCTCAATATAGTAAGGATCAAGGCTCAAATTTAGATTTGGCATTTAATTAAATTAACGAAGTTCTTTGCATTTCACATAAATCTTAGGAGTTACATTTCATATAGGATAGTTACTCATCAAAGCAGCAGTTGTCCATCTGATACCTGATCTTAAAATTTGTAAAGCAAGAGCGTTGACTCCATTAGGCACTGGTTTCAAATTATATAAATCTAATAGAATCCTTAATATCTTGCTAAATCTAAACAGTATTTGGCCACTCAACTGTGTCTCCCAGACTAGTTGGTTCCCAACATCTCCTTCTTCTTTCCATTTCCGTGTGGTCTACCCCCCTAGTTTCTTGTTGGGAGACAGCTTAAACAAAGAGGTTGGGGATTAGGTGATAACCCCCAACCTAAGTAGTTGTCGCGGTGCCTACACATTTTGAGCTACACCATTTTTTGGCGCCATTGTCAGGGATAGATTTTTTTGTCCTTGGTCCTCACTACATTTTTTCTAATCTTTTAATCTTTTCTACCATTCAATAGCCCGTCAAGCGACACAACATTTTTTATTGTCATTGTCGAAGATATATTTTTTTGTCCTTGGTCCTTGCGACATTTTTTCTAATCCTTTAATCTTTTCCACCATTCATTAGCACGTTAAGAAGCAAAACATTTATTGGCGTCGTTGTCGAGGACCGATATTTTGGACCTTGGCTTTCCAACATTCGTCTTAATCGTTTTCATCTCCTCTTTTCTTATCCTTTCATCTCTCACCAGGATAAGTTTCCTTTTCCCTGATTTCCTTTATTAACTTCCTTCATAGAATCTTGGGTTTCTCAAAGTTAGATTTATGTTCGGGTGGCGACTCCACTTCTTTCATCTTCTACAGGAGTGTGTACTAGAAGCCATCTAAGTAGCTTGGTTAATCCTGCTCTAGATCCTTAAAAGGCTCTTAGAGTTCGATTACACAAACTCTCTTCCCGTACACTTCTTGTTAATCTCGGACAGGAAGCTCTCTCTGATATCCATTTGCTTTTTCCTAGCCCGGCTAAGCAAGACATCATGGACTTGTTTTCCCCTTGTAATTTTGTTAACATTCAAGGTGATCCCAATGATCTTCTGGAGAAAGGGATCGATAAATTGCCGGCAATAATGCCATTAGTGTTCAAACTCATCTCGAAGCTTTTACCTCCTAGATAGCTAAACATGCTAGGAGTGTTGATTATGATAATGAAGATGTGAACATGAGCATGTTTGTTCTTACCTTGGAAGAAGATGCTTTGGATTGGTTTATGGAAAAACCTAATGATTCATTTGACTCATTGCAACCAATTATTAATGCCTTTAAGGATAAATATGGAGATAAGAGAGAATATAGGCATCTAGTTAAGGCTATAAGTGTCATAAAGAAGAAAGAAAAATGGAACAGTAGAAAATTTTAATAAGAGGTTTAATGGTATTATTAAAGAATTACCTCTAGATTACAAGCCTCCTGACAAATCTCTTTTGGATTTCTATATTGATGCTTTTAATGTTGATACTTCTTATGAGATGAGACGTGCTAAAATTGGTGATCAAAGCTTGAAAAAGATAAGAAAGCATATGGGAAGTCTGAAAACCCAAGTTTTGATAGGAGTTGACAAAATTGAAGGAGTCTAAAGGAAAAGAAATTAAAGAATCTGATAATGACCCTACGCAGAAGTTGATGCAGAAACTTAACAGCATGGAGATAAATTAGGCAAAGTTAATATCTAACCATCCTAAGGAAATAAGTGTATTGCAGTCTAGGTTGGTCCAAATGGAAAGGTCTCAAGCACAGAGCTCCCAACCTAGAAATAATAATAATCGATATAATAATGCTTGGCAGATGAAAGGCCCATCTAATGAGCATAGATCGCCAAATCCTTTGCAATCTGCCAATCTAGTTAATGATGCTCCTCCTTATTACAGGGCTTGCGATGCTCTTCATGAAGAAGCTACTTGCTCCGTTGTTAAGAGAATTATGGATAGTGGAATGTTTGGAACAAGTAATAAAAAAATATGGTTGGCAAGGAGTATCACTTATCTAGGGAAGAATGGATGGAAGTTAAGGAAAATAGTCATGATGTCAAACCTTTTACATCTTCCTATAGTATCAATAAATTTGGACACGAAAAGGATTTGATGGTTGAACTATTTGGTGAAAAGCCTTCTCCAGATCAAGTCTTGGAAATTGCAAAAGATAAAGGGTTGACTTATCAAAGAAGGGAAAAGGATCAAAGTCAAAATCAAGTTACCCCTCGAAGTTTTAACCCTGGTTCAAATTATGGATTGAATATTGACTTGGGAGAATGGTTGAATAATTCAAAAATCTAGGTGTCTGTCACTAAAGTATTGAAGATTACTTCCCAAAAGGCTAAGTTATTATATGCCATTGAGGCTCCTCGTGTTAATGTTTCTCGAGAAAAAAGCTCCTAAGACTGTCTATCAGGATGCCCCCATATATTTGTGTTAAATGAGACATTAATGATAAACAGTGAATTGCTTTCCTTATTAACATAGATATACATTTATAAAACATTGGAATGACCGTTGGATTCCATATCCCAAGGTCTCTTGGACTCCTTTTAACTATCCAACTCCCACACCATAACCCTTAGCGAATTAGGTGTCCAACATTCCCCCCCTTAATCTGAAGAGAGTTCAAGAAGAGTTGTAACACAAAACGTGCAAAAATGGATGGCAGCACTAGGTTGAATATGGTCTTTGAAATGTAGGTATAAGGTGGTGGTTTAAGGATGACCACCAACACTGCAACACTTAGTATAGTTCCCGAAACTCTTCCAAATCTAGCAAGAAACTAAAGTCTTCTACTAGAGGAAGTGCTCCTAATGCTTTGAAGAGGGGGACCTTTAACCAGGAAAAGGGAGGTCTGCAACCTGCCTAAAAGAAGGAGAACGTCAACCTGAAAAAGGGAGATCTCAACCTGCGGTGGTTTAAGTATGACCACCAACTCTGGAAAGCTTAATGCAATTCCTGTAACTCTTCCAAATCTAGCAAGAAGTTGAAGTCTTCTACTAGAGGAAGTGTCCCCAATTCTTTGAAGAGGGAGAAGCGCAACCTGGAAAGGGAGGTCTCAACCCCACATAGATGGTTTAAGCCTGACCACCAACCAAAGGCATGCTCGGGCTACAACTTTGAATCTGGTATGGAAGATTGTGGCTTGGGAACAGAAACAAGTTCAGAATGATGAGTCCACTGTTGTAATTCCTCTTGTTGAAGCTAAGATTCAAGCTGCAAAAACTCTATCTTGTCTTGTGCATTATGTAGGAAGGTTTGAATGTCAAAGAGAGTGTCTTTGTTGATGTTTACCTTCCCATCAACAGTGGAAAGTATTAAGGTCTTCAGTAGCTCTAATATATCATCAAATTTGGTCATTGTGTTCGCAAAAATAAACACCTCTCCTTGCGCAAAATCTTTCCACAACAAACTTAATATAGAAGCAACGCAAACACCTAATAGAAATGTGGTTCTTAAAGTTGTTTGGCAAAGAAAGAGAGATGTGCAGCTAAGACTTTCCAACTAGTATACAGAGGACCAATTTTCCTAAATCAAGACCAGAAAATTGAGCCCCAATAGTCTCAAATTTAAGTCTTATGAACTTTGGCACTCTAGGCAAAGAAAATGTTTTTACTTTGTTTGTAGAAATGGCCCTTTTACTACTCGACAACACCAACACTACTTTCCTTATGGTGAAATTATGGGCGTGATACTATGTGCATTCAAACTAGTAAACAATATCAGAATGTTCGTTGAGTATGGAACTATGCAGCACCTAGATATAAACTGGTTAAAACATTTAAATGTCAAATCTGATGACCCATAAATATAATTTTGTTTTTGGCACTTTCAATGTGAAAGTGGTCAGACCAAATTCTTCTTCATAGTTGAATTATATCTGGGTATAATCCATAGAGACGACTTATGGCCTCACAAAACAATAAGCTTTGAAATCTCGGCAACCTCGAACCTTCAAATACACTCTTGAGGTGTTTGGATCAAACTCATATGCACTAATAGCTCCTCTGGAGTTGAATATTTTGATCAGTCTAATGGGAACCACAGCAATATAGTATTACATAACTGCAGTTATATATTATAACCGGGAGTGGGTAGAGAAGCCGAAGCTCCGTTCCAGCCACCGCTCCATGGCAATGGCCTTAGAGTGAATGTTCGACTGGAATCCTAGGCCTATCAAATCCCGAAAAAAGGGCAGAACAATGATTAACATTATTTCAAATCGATGAAGGGAGCATTGGGGTGGAATACTCAACGCATCCTCCTCCCATGGCACTTCCTGCAAAATGGTTGCATCTCTCTGTTGTTCTCCTTCTTTTACAACTAGGCTTACAATGCCTTCAAAAAATGCAATTTTGTTTATGGGAGGCACGGGAAACACAGTGATTGATAGACTGTCTAATTTGGAAGTGGTGTCCGTTCTGGTGTCCAAATTGGGGTCAACAACAAACGCTTGAGTGGTGGAGACACCCGCTTTCGTTGGGCCATACACTGTTGAGGTGTTGGGATCAAACTCATGTGCACTAATAGCTCCTCCGGAGTTGAATATTTTGATCATTCCGATGGGAACCACAGCAATACAGTATTACATAACCGCAATTATATATTATAACCAGCAGTGGAGGTTGAAGCTTCGTTCCAACCACCGCTCCATGGCAATGGCCTTAGAGTGAATGTTCGACTGGAATCCCAAGCCTATCAAATCATGAAAAAAGGGCAGAACAACGATTAATATTATTTCAAATTGATGAATGAAGCATTGGGGTGGAATAGTCAACGCATCCTCCTCCCATGGCACTTCCTGCAGAATGGTTGCATCTCTCTTTTGTTCTCCTTTTAAAACTAGGCTTACAATGCCTTCTAAAAATGCAATATTGTTTAATGGGAGACCGAGTTGAAGGCACGTGAAATGCATTGATTGATAAACTGTCTAATCTGGAAGTGCTAAGATTTTGTGTAGTTGGGGTAGCATCGGGTGTGTTCTAGCCCTGAAACTTTGTGGAGGGGCTAAGAAACACATCACCTCCAAAACCCAAAAAGCGTTTGGAGAAATTTCATCTGGTGTTGAAGTTATTCAAATAATTAATTATTTTAATGTAATCCCTTAGTCTAAACTTAGGGAAATTAAATAATTAAAGTGAAATAATTAACACATGTCCTGAAATGCTCCAAGTGACGTGGATCAAGCAGTCTTTTAATCTCAGTCGTTGATAACAGATTTAATCACGGTCCATGATGTATTCAACGAAAAAGTATAAGAGAAAGGTTTGAGGGCCAGTTGGAGACACACACACGGAGGCAGAGCTGAGAAACTAAGCTGGAATTCTAGGGCAGGGTTTGCTAAGAATTTCCGGAGGAGTTTTCTGCAGCAAGGGGTAGTATTGGTTGAGCAGATGATCTGATCCCAGAGCCAAGAGTCAGCAAGAGGTAGAGGATCGCCCGGCTATCAACGTTGTGAGCAAGGGCAAGAAAGCAGTCAGCTTGCGCAGTTGGCTGGCCAAGCGGCCACGTTGTGCCCAGGAGGGGTAGCTCGTGCCCCTTCAAAGGACTTCACGGGGGCCATGCAGAGCCTTTAGAGGCAAAGCCGTGCGACTTCGTCACCCACTTTGGGGTTACGCAATCCCCTTCGTGCAATGCGCAGGCACACAGAGCCTAACAAAGGTCGACGCCGGGGCTTTAGGGCCGTTGTGGGGTTTCTAGGCCGAATCGGGCTGAGCCTTGAAAATCTCGTTGAGAGTGTGGATCAATCGTAATCTTGGTCTCGAACAACAAAGTTAGTTGCGCACTCATTTTTTTCTGCGTGCTAGGTTAAATCCGCAGTTGGTGCCCGTATTTGTTGTACTAGATTTGTTGTACTCAGATTCTACTTAATAATAACAAACCCTCATATATGTTGCATCGGTTTTCCCGCATAGGGTTTTTCCAGGGACTTAGAGTGTCACTTTGTTGAATGAGCGAAATATTCAGTAAATGATCTACATGTGTGTAGGTTGTTATTTGTGTTTACTTTGGTATTTTCTGAAAATAACTTGTATAGCTTAATAAAGTAGGATAAGTAAACCATGATACTACAGTAGGATTTTTGCATTATGTATTCAGGAATTTTCACATGGTATCAGAAGATAGCAGATCAAGTTGAATCCCCAGCGAATCGGCTGAAGAATATTTTGTCTACAAGACAACTGCAGAAGCAGCAGAGATCAGGAAAGGGCAGCTTTGCAACAGGAGGACGCAGACCCAGAAAAAGGGCAGCACTGCAGCTACAGAAGGCCATCAGGGTTAGGCAGAGCCTCCTCACTCCAGCGTAAGGACTGCGTCACCCAGTCTAGGGTTACGCAGTCCACTTCTGAGCAGCGTTCAGTCCACTTCTGAGCAGCGTTGAGGCTACGTTGGGCCAATCAGAGGGACGCAGTCCAATCATTCTTCCTGTTGCAGAGAAGTCTTGCCAGGATCCAGAAGCAGTGCTTCAGATCTTTAGCAATGCTGGTGTGGTGGAGATTCTACCGATGCAGAATTGTGACTGGCTAAGTCAACAAAGAGCGGGAGGAAGACGGTTATTCAGCAGATCTGAGTTTCGATCAGGGGGATCGGAGAGTACTGTTCGATTGTGTTTGGCTGAATATTTCCAGGAGGGAAATCAGTTGTCGGAGGGAGCAGCTACTATAGAGGGTTCTAATCACCAAGAAACCCATATCTAGTGTTTTCTGTTGAGTATTGCAACAGAAAGAAGGAGAAGAGTATCTGTTCTAACAGATCTGAGCAGATGGCGCCATATGGAATGAGAGATCACGATAGGTTGGACGGTATGTCCAACTTCGTTATCTGGAGGGCCAGGCTCCTATCAGCCCTAGATGAGTATGGCCTCAAGGATCATGCAGAGAAAGTCCTAGTTGTGCCGATCGATGCATATCCTCTAAAGAAGTACGAGGAAAATCAAGCGCGAACTAAGCGTTTGATTATGGACGGAGTCAAAGACCACGTTATGCCTCATATTGTCGGAAAGAATACGGCAAATGAGATGTGGGTAGCATTGGACACGATGTATCAGGGAGGCTCTATCCAAAGAAGGATGCTTCTGGAGAATCGGATGCAGTTGTTCCAGATGCAGAAGCACGAGGAGATAGATCCATTCCTCTTCAGACTTCAGACTATCTAGGATCAACTGAGCATTGGACACAATGTATCAGGGAGGCTCTGTCCAAAGAAAGATGCTTCTGGAGAATCAGATGCGGTTGTTCCAGATGCAGAAGGGTGAGGAGATAGATCCATTCCTCTTCAGACTATAGACTATCCAGGATCAACTAAGCATTGGACACGATGTATCAGGGAGGCTCTGTCCAAAGAAGGATGCTTCTGGAGAATCAGATGTGGTTGTTGCAGATGCACAAGGGAGAGGAGATAGATCCATTCCTCTTCAGACTTTAGACTATCCAGGATCAACTGATTGCCATGGGTACAAATCCGGATGAGGGGCTCCTAGTGAGGACTGCCCTGAATGCAGTCACTGAAGAATAGGAAACGTTTGTCCAAAGCATTTTGGGCAAGGCAGCTTTACCATCATGGGCAAACATGTGGGCAATCCTCCGTCAGGAGGAAATCAGGAGATTCACCAAGAGGCAAAGCAGCAGAAGCGGATCAGCCAGAGTGAAGAAAGAAGAGGAGGATGATGCAGCCTTTGCATCAAAGGAACGAAAGCAGCAAGGGAAGAAGAAGAGGGATCTTTCCAAGGTCCAATGCTTTAACTGTGGCGAACTTGGACACTTCGCCAGCACTTGTCCTAAGAAGAAGGACAAAGGATCTTCTGAATCCAAGGCTACAGCAGCAAAGGATGATGGCTCTGATGATGATGCAACCATGAGTGCTCATGTGCCTCAAGAGAAGAGGTGGGGTGACATGGATCTGTAGAACAGCTACAGATCAGGGTGGCGGGATCCTTGAGACAACCCTATTCTTAGATCACATACGAGCTATGGGAGCCTTAAGATGGTAGCGGGATGAGTCGGGAGATAGTTGTAGAAGGTCACAGCGAAACAGAGGGCAGGGTTTAAGAGCTTAATAGGGAGCAACGTAATGCAAAGGCAGCAACAACGTAGAGGCAGCAACACAGAGGCTGATGGGACTTCAGTAGCACAGAGAGGTTGTGCTCACGCAGGGCAGAGTTGTAGCAACGCAATGGCTTCAGGAGCACAGCGTAAATTAGTAACCAAGGGGAGCTTCAGTGATGGGATGCAGCCTGACTTGTCTGTCAACGATTGAGCAGGAATCTTTCAGTTGCTTACTTCTCGGCAACTGAGTTGTAGTATAGCAATTAGCAGTGGTAGTGCTATGGGTAGCAGACCAAGCATCAGCAACACAAAAACCAATACCAAGATCTTGTGATACATGGTGTGAATGTATTGCTAGAGCACACTCCGTGCTAAGAGGGAGTGTTGAGATTTTGTGTAGTTGGGGTAGTATCGGGTGTGCTCTAGCCCTAAAACTTTGTGGGGAGGCTAAGAAACACATCACCTCCAAAACCCAGAAAGCGTTTGGAGAAATTTTATCTAGTGTTGAAGTTATTCAAATAATTAATAATTTTAATGAAATCCCTAAGTCTAAACTTAGGGAAATTAAATAATTAAAGCGAATTAATTAACACATGTGCTGAAATGTTCTAAGTGACGCGGATCAAGTAGTCTTTTAATCTAAGTCGTCGATAAGAGATTTAATCACAACCATTGATGTGCTCAACTAAAAAGTATAAGAGAAAGGCTTGAGGGTCAATTGGAGACACACACACGGAGGTAGAGCTGAGAAACTAAGCTGGAATTCTTGGGCAGGGTTTGCTAAGAATTTCTGGAGGAGTTTTCTGCAGCGAGGGGTAATATTGGCTGAGGGGATGATCTGATCCTGAAGCCAAGAGTTAGCAAGAGGCAGAGGAGCAGCTTTCAGGGTCAGTGCAGAGGATCAAGGGCAGCAGTTATGCAGCAGCTGCACAACACAGCTTCAGCAGCTACACAGGTACTACGCAAACACAGGAGGGGCAATGCCACAGCTTCAGAGGGCTTCCACAGTTACGTAGAGGCCTCCAGAGGCAAGATAAGGACTGTGTCACCCACTTTGGGGTTACGCAGTCCCCTTTTGAGCAGCGCAGAGGCACGCAGAGCCTAGCAGGGCTGACGTTGGAGCTTCAAGGGCAGCACTGGGGTTTCTAGGGCCAGAATCGGGCTGAGTCTTGTAAATCTCATTTGAGGGTGTAGATCAGTTAGAATCTTGGTCTCAGAACAGCAGGTTAGTTGCAGATCTAGTTTTTCTCAATCGGGTTAACCAGATTTGGTACCTAGATTTGTTATACTCAGATTCTACTTAATAATAATAAACCCTCATAAATGTTGCACCGGTTTTCCCGCATTGGGTTATTCTGGGGACTTATGTCCAAAAATTTGTGTCACTTTGTTGAATGAGCGAAATATTCAATAAATGATTTGCATGTGTGTAGGTTGTTAGTTGTGTTTACTTCGGTATTTTCTGAATATTTTTTTTGAAAATAACTTGTATAACTTAATCAAGTAGGAGAAGTAAACCATGATGCTACAGTAGGATTTCTGCATTATGTATTCACGAATTTTCACAGGAAGTGGTGTTTGTTCTGGTGTCCAAATTGGGGTCAATGACAAATGCCGGAGTGCTGGAGACACCTGCTTTCGTTGGGCCTTTTGTTGTTTATAAGGACTTCTTGTCTTCCACTAAACAAAGAGGGGATCCCACCTCTTATAATCTAGAAGGATTCCCAACTACAACCTCCACAACGTCAATTCTAGCTTATTGCCTCCAACAGGTTAAAGCAAAGATATCTCATGAATATCCCTCACTGTTCCCTGAAAGAACACAAACTTCTTATATATATTCATGTAAGAAATATCCATAAAACGTTGTTTTGGGCTTTAGCAAGGGTGGAGTTGTACTCAATCAACTCCTCACAAAGATTGCACATTCAAAAGCTCATCCAGGAAGTTTGAGAAGTGAATGCATCAAAGGAGGGGAAATCAACAGGCATCTACACCAATTGTGAGAGAGGTGTCAGTTGGTTAGAGTGGAATGGTAGGAGTTGTATTAATACGGACCGGTATTGTTAAGGTGACGGTTGATATGGAGCCACGAGCAATGGTATGAACGTGCGGGAGGAATGCGGGAGCAGATTGGTATGGGAGTCGCAGTCGGTGTATAGTTCGCGTCCAACGATGGAGCCGATTGTTCGGCGTGTCGAGAGACGTACAGAGAGTGATCCATCACCTCAAGACAACCCACACTGTCAAGCAAACCAGCATCCACTACCAAGCAAACGTTACAAGACCACATGACATATAATGCTCCATGCTCGAGGCGATTAACAGGAAACAAAACCAACTTGAATTTTATCTCCATGCCAAATTCATGAAATACAATATATGGTTACCAATGTCTGAATCACATAAATTTATAATAATCTTGAAATTATCAACGATTTAAAGAAAGTGATTCCAGCGCAGTCAAGGGAATGTTACCCGGAGGGAGCACAGTCAAGGTCGACCGTTAATAGTGCGAGGCACCGGTGTGTATGTCGAGTCAAATCGGTGGGAGCGTTATGGAGCGGTAGTTGTTCCTCCTCCAAAGCTTGTCGTGAGTTCGATATATGGAGTCGGTGACTAGAGAGAGGGAACCACGATGGGACGTTAACAATATGTGCGTGTTCGTTTCACGTCGGGTAGCAGAGTGAGAATCTTGGCCTGTGAAGGATAGTACTCGTTCTCTCTCATAGCTGGTGATTGTAACCTTTACTGGGCTTTCCTCTCACATGGAGTTTCGAGACCCGCAAACTACCCATGAATAAAAGATCAAGACTTTTTTCAGAGTCTCTATTGAACACTCAGCGCTCTTCCAGGTTATAACAATTCCTGAGATTCAGAGCATGCACAAAGGAAGAGGTGAACAGCCCCTGACAGAGCGTCAATGATCAGAAGGAGAGTTGAGCATAAATAGTGACAAGCCCTCTTAAAATAATCAAGTAGAAAAGCAAAGTCTGGCCATAATGGTAGATCTGACAGGCTCTGAAAGTGCCCAGGCCTAGCCTGTGCTCTAATACCATGTTAAACGCATATGGATGTGAACAGACACTAATGATAAACAGTGAATTGATTTTCTTATTAACATAGATGTACATTTATAATACATTGGAGTGATCGTTGGATTCCATATTCCAAGGTCCCTTGGACTCCCTTTGACTGTCCAACTCCCACACCTTAACCCTTAGCAGATTGTCCAACAATTTGCAAAGTATGGATTCTGATAACAACGACCATCAGCGATTTCTTATTACCTTGATGGTTAATGGTTATAGATTGTATAATTGTGTGTTGGATTTTCGTGCCTCAACTTCTGTTATGACCAAGAGGGTCATGGAACAGCTTAAGTTGAAAATTTCTAGGCCTTACTACAACATATGTGTGATGGATTCTAAGATCAAGGATTTACAAGTTCATTTATCAGTCTAGCCTGACATAATGATTGTGATGGACACAGTTGTAGTTGATGTGCCAAATGCTTGGGGTATGTTATTGTCAAGGAAATGGGCCTATGATCTAGGAGGAACTATTCAAATGAAATGGTCATATGCTATGATTCCTTCTCCTAGAGGTTCTGGATTTCTTAGGATTAATAAAGAGCGTGAAAGGAGATTCCATGTTGAAGGTCCAAAGAGACCCATAATGAGATAATCAATGAACATCCTAACCTAGGGAATTATGCCATTTTGTCTAATTCCATAGTCCCCCTTGAGGTTAAGGTTGATGAAAAGGTGGGTCATTTTAAAAGTACAGTATGGCATATGTATTTTGATGGTGCATCTTCTAGGCATGGTAAAGGTGTTGGAATTGTGTTAAAGTCTCCCCTTGGTCACATTTTCAAATTTGCCTATAGAATGGAATTTGAAGCAAGCAACAATGTTCTCGAGTATGAATCTTTAATGTTGGGCCTTGAATTGGCAAAATATTTGCAGGTTAAGTTTCTTAGTATCAAGGGAGACTCTAATTTGATTATCATGCAGATTAAGAACAAACTTACTTGTAAAAATCAAAGATTAAGAAACTATCGAAATGTTGTATGGGATACCATGTAATGTTTTGATGCTATTGATCTCGAAGCTATCCCTAGAGAAAAGAATAATTTGGTTGATGAGCTTGTTGTAGCAGCATCTACTTTGCAGTTATCTGATGAATTGTTGAAGGATAAGATTAAAATGGAAATTATTTTTAGACCTTCTATGCCTGACAATATGGAGCTTTGGCAGATTTTCGATTATGAAAGACAGGTGATTCGCTTTTTAAATAAGTTGGATGAATTTGAGAATTTTGAGGTTAGTAATAAAGAGGATGGATTTGATAACCATGAAGATATAACTAATCCTACTCCCAAGAACATTGTAGCTTTGGAACAACATTTTGACCATCATGATGCCACAAATAAAAAAGATGAAATTAAGATGGATCCAGGGGAGTTCATTGAAGTAAATATTGGTAGCTTTAGTGACCCTAAAGATTGTGAAAATTGGTAAAGGTACTAGTGATGAAGAGCGAAAAAAGTTGATTGATTTAATTTATGAATATAGGGATGTTTTAGCATTTTCTTATGACATGATAAAAGGTTATATGGAAGATTTCATGGAGCACACTATCCCTTTAAAAGATGAAAATGTTGAACCCTTTCGTCAAAAACCTAGGCAGATTGATCCTAAGTTGACCCCCTTGGTTCAAAAGGAGCTTTCAAAGATGCTTGTAGCACGTATTATTGCACTAGGCTTTCAACATGGTGTTCTAACTTGGTGATTGTTAGAAAAATGAATGGGACAATCAGACTTTCTGTCGATTTTAGAAACCTTGATCTAGCATGTAAAAAGGATGATTACCCTTTGCCAAACATGGAGACTATGTTGCAAAGAGTAACAGGTTTAGGAATGATGTCATTGCTAGATGGTTTTTCTGGGTATAATCAAGTATGGGTTAAGAAAGAGGATCGACACAAAACTACTTTCACCACACCATGGGGTACATTTGAATATATTAGAATGCCTTTTGGATTTAACCAATGTTGGAGCTACCTTTCAAAGGGCTATGGATTATGCTTTTAAGGGTTTAATTGGTAAAACCATTGAGATATATCAAGATGATCTTACGGTTTTTTCTAAGGACGGTATCACTCATATAGGTCATCTCAAGCAAGTTTTTGACAGATGTAGAGAGTTTGGAATCTCCTTGAATCCTCCTAAATCTGTATTTGGGGTAACTGAAGAGAAGTTACCTGGTCACATTATCGCCAAAGATGGGACCAAGATAGACCCTAAGAGGGTTGAGGCAATCCAAAATATTCCTCTCCCTCATCATCTTAAATCCCTTTAGTCTTTCCTTGGAAAGACCAACTTTCTTAGAAGGTTTATTCCAAATTATGCATAGATATCTAAGCCTATTCAAAGTCTTCTGAAGAAAGATGCTAAATTTTCGTGGAAAGAAGACGGTAAAAGGGCTTTTCAAGAAATCAAGGGTGCTATTGCAAAAGCTCCTATTCTAGCTAGCCTTGATTATTCTAGAGATTTCGTGGTTTTTTATTTTTCTTCAGAGGATACAATTGTCAGTGTCTTGTTACAGAAGAATAAGGAAGGTCACGAGCAGCGTATTGCTTTCATGAAAATTCTGAATTAAAGTATACTACCATGGAAAAGCAAGCATATGCCTGTTGAAGAATGTAACTAGGTTCAGTCTTCATTATTAATGTATTTATCAAAAGAAATTATTATTATTATTAAATGACCTATTAAAGCATGGGTTTCATGCTTAGGTCATATTTAGATTAAGGCCCCAATTGTGGACTTCTAGGTTAGCCATTATAGATTTATATTGATCCTATTTTGGCTTTTAAATCATGTAATATTAGGTTGGTCAAAAGGCTCCTCCATTAAGTCATCTCCTTCAAAGGTCATCATCGTCGGTCTTCAGCAAAAATCTTCTTCATAAGCAGCCTTCAAGTCGGCCTCAAATTATCTACAAGACAATATACTCAAGTCGGCTCAAATAAGAGACACAACTATTCACATCTTCATGTCAGATCATTTCCTATGGACGAATCACTATAAATACCCCAATGTGATTTTGCATTTCAGCACTCAGAATTTCAGACTTCTGTCTGCAATTAGGTTCGTACTTCATCACAGGGTTCGGTGAAATTACAGTGGTGCAGTGGCTCGGTGGTATACAGGCTCTATGATATAATGATCTCTAAGTTTGGTGATGTGACAATAAGACATTAACTCGGTGCTATGTTGTGACATGATGCTATGAAAGAATGCTATTCTCGGTGCTATGCTGTGACATGATGTCTCTATTCTTGGTGCTGTGTTACATAAACTAGGTGCCACAAGTACTCGTTGTCTCAGTAAATTTAGTGCTATCTCAACTCAGTGCTACAAGGAACTCATTGCTATCTCAGTCATGATGTTCAGTGATATGATGTTACCTCGTTATGATGTTCAGTGATATGATGCTACATCGTTATGATGTTCGGTGATATCGATGATGCTATCTCATGCTACAGAACTTGGTCAAGACAATGAGGATGAAGTTTTTGGTGCAAGCAAAGGAGATCTCAATGCTAACGCAGAGAAGGGATGACTTGATGGAGGAAGCCTATAGTCTAAGGGTCTTGGTCGTCTCATCTTGAACCTATTGAAAAAAGAATTTTGACTGGGTTTTCCCCAAAGAATGGGGTTTTGCCTGGCAGCGTGCCTACATCTTGTGTCCTCTTCTATTTGGTTGGCATTAGTCTTGATGATAAAAGATAAAATACAAGAACACATAATAATAATCACAAGATAAGGTCATGATAAGAGAAACTAAATAACTGCCATTTCTCTAACATGGTATCAGAGCTATGGTCATGATCAAAGGCAGTTTGAAGAAGGACAATTCTGGGCCAATGGAACCAGGATTACAGTAACCATATTAAAGCCACCTAGAAGGAGGAGGTTTGAATCAAGTTGGTGTAAATACCTCATTGTTGTTATAAGAAAACAATTCCTTGTTTCTTCCACCACATAGAAAGGCTACAAGACAATCTGAGCATATCACAGCGCTCAGATTTAGAGATAGGACTACTCTACAGATCCTATGAAATAGGACTACTCTGCAGATCCGACATCACAGTACAGTAAAAAGAATTTATGTAATGCAGTTTAACCACATGCCAACGGTCTTAATATTTCGGTGTTACCCCAAGGTCACAGTAATATAACATGGAGAAATATGCTCACAATAATTGCATAAAGTTCAGAAATTACAGTGATAAGGATTGGCTACGAACCCACTGTACAATGTCCACAGATTTTCAGTCACATATTTCTGAGTTTTTCGGATGGGTATAACAGAGATACAGTTCGGATGGATCACAGTTACACCCTCAGCATACCTAGTGCGGATTACAGTAAAGATACTAAACAAAGTTTCGGTGACAT